>CAXASE010000056.1:0-39125 GCA_963971465.1 Lepidochitona cinerea
GATTCAATCGGGAGTTTCCGGCTGACTGCGAGGAGGTGACGTCATTTTATGAACGCAGGGCGTGTTGTTGTTGTTGCCTACACGTTGGAAGACAACTGACAGCAGTCTTGATTACATTTTGAAAGTTCTAAAGTAGAAGTATGCCTAGAGGAGATCGTGGGGGAAGCAGTAGGGGTATGGGCGTGAGATGTGTAGCTGCTGGGTGTGGAAAAACAAGTGCCGACGGAGTTTCAGTCCATTCTTTTCCGAAGGATCCGTCAGTAAGGAGACAGTGGAAAGATTTCGTCAAAACGAAACGCGGCCATTGGAATGGACCTACAGAATATTCGGCGATATGTTCATTTCACTTGAATGCTATCCATTTAGGCACAGGTTTGAAATTGAACACATGCAAAAAATCCCCCAAAATGCCAGACTGAGCTGCGATGCCGTTCCTACAATTCATGCCTGTACTGTAACTCAAACTGTTGCCACAGAGTCTGACAGTGACAAATCTTCAACTTTTTCAAACCCCAGCAAAATGCCGCGATTAGACATGTTGTCCCCTTCCCATTCGGCCACATCTCAGACTCAAGAGTCCGACGTCACCTCCCAAAGAACTTAGGCTTGGATATGCTAAAAGGGAAGCTGCAAGGGTAAGTCTTGAAGTTGAATTAATAATATGTTTTCTTGTTGTTGACATGTGATTGTCACAAATGTACTTGTAAAGTTGTGTAGTAGTCTTACTAGTAGACTGTATATTATAAGCTTACACTGTCGACATGTTAATTTAGTTGTATTGATGTGTACTAAAAATACTGTACTTTTAATCTATAATTTATTGAAGTTTAATTATGCCACAATGGCACAAATCACTGCTTTAACTTCTGACAATACGTACAATCATCATTGATCATTATCAATCAATTATAACTACCAGAGGCTGAGCTGAATGTAACAGCAGTTAAGTTAGACTGTATTATTATTTTATTGCAACTCAGGGAAAGATTTATGTATAATTTTAGTCGTGTGCTAAATTTAATGATATTATTTTTTTTAACCAGGTAACACTGGAGTTATAGATTATAGTACATGTAGTTTGCCGTAGTAGTTAAATACTACTAGCTGTAGGCTTCGGTTACAATATTTGAATAAGTTGACGGTTTTTAATTTTAACGAGAATAATTTTTTATAAATGTAATCAGTTGACTTAATGTAATAGTTTTACTTTTATACAGATTATAACAGAATACGACAAAGAACAGGCTAGACAGATGAACAAGACAGAAGACCTTGAATTAGAAGTGGTGAGCTCTGATGAGGTTAGTAAAATAAAAAGGCAATTAATAAGGCAAATTCATATTCCAGAAAATCAGTGACCTGATCCCTTCCTGGGGGTATCATTTCGGGGTTAAAAATCGTAATGTATTTCCCAGCCCACTACAATACTTTTGAATAGAATCTACATAGCTATTTGTTTCATAATTTCTTTCCTGTACTTTTAAAGCTAATTTTGGCTTAGACTTAGTTACATGTACTTACATTTTTAGTTACAGTTTCTATAACATGTGCATGTGTTCTGTCAAGTCTGTTACCTTATGGTTGGGATTTGCCATTTAAAAAATATATATGTACATTGCAGTGTGGAGATAATGATAATGAGATAATTAACATTCCCTTTAATTTCTCAGCATTTAAATGTTATGATCAGTGACATCCTCAACATATATATATCTTAACAACTGACTAATACTAATATGCTTAAATCTTTCAGAATATGTCAACAGTTTGATGGAAACTGTTTTTAAGATGGCAAGTGTTTCTCATATGAACGAAGGGGGAGTCCGGTTGGAGATAGATGTTCCACCTCATTTGTGTAGTGAATACAACAGACCTGACCGTGAAACTGCTGTTCAAAACCTTCTGAGCAGATTCAATCAGTCCTCTAATTCTTGAAAGCCAGTGTAGTTTTCGGCTGCGTCAGGAAATGCTGCTCGAATCCTACACACTACACAAGATGGAATGACTACACGCACTTCTTTGCCTACAAATTGCCAAATGCATCTGACAAAGTGTCTGTATGCCGTATAACGATGGCGCCTGGCATAGAAGAAAATAGGGACTGTGCATGTATAACTTTATAACCGTATTACCAGAAGTTGGACAGTTTGTTTCAGAAAATTAAAAATTGTATATAGCTTTACGCAAATCTGAACAATCTATGTGGTTGTGGCAAGTATTAAAAAGAGTAGTTATTATGTTATCCAGGACCACAAACTGTCTCTGTGGAACCTATACAGGCCACTTGCTGTTATATGTAGCAATTAATTTGTGAACAAGTATGAAAATGTTTCACGCTATCCTGATTACTTAGATAATACAATGAGTCTCTCCTGATTATTACTTGAAAATATCAAATAAATTAATTTGTGTCTGAACTTAACAGAAAAACCTGTTGGAAAATGTTGATGAGTGAATGCAAAAACTGTGTTGGGTTAACCTTTTAAGAGGTGAGAGTATGATTAGAAAGCCAAATAAATAAATATTTATTTTCCTGGACATGTGGTTATGCAAGGCAGAATACTCGTGTCAACATTACACACCAGTCAATTAATTTAAAAAAGATTAATATACGGGTGCTGCACTTTTCAGAAGTCGGTTGTATCTTGAGAATGTATAACTTAACTATAAGTCTGTGCAAATGAAATAATAGTTCTTGTTCCGTAACTAGTTACTGTGACTGTTAGTGTTACTATTACTTAACACGGCATGAAATGTTTTATTTTTTCTACATGTCGCATGTGACAGGTAGATATTATTTTTACCTGTCCCATTCATTTTCTACTTGGATACCATATTGGAAATAAAAAAAGATTAAAACATAGTATGTCTTCTTATTTGTATTTTCTTGGTTTTATTGGATAAGCAAACTGATGATGATCCTAGTATTAAACATAAATGCTGCATATGCACTGACGTACAAAAGTATTCATTCCTTTTCAATATATGTAACACTACATTCAGAAAATAATAAATCTAATTAAAGTTTTCTATAATTAAAATGCATAAATATTGAAACAACATGTCCTTCATTATGAGTCTATATGTACATGATCAATCTGATTGATCAGAATTATTGTCAGAATTTTCAACCCTCTCATCAGATGAGCCGGAGTCTGTGCTCAGCTTTGACCTAGAACCAGCTTTCAACACATCTACGTTTTTTTACTGTCTAGCCACCAGAGATTGATGGCTGGTTCTGGGGGTCAAAACTGCTCACAGAATCTTTACTCATAGCTAAGATAATTAACTCATTAAGAGTGCTTGTTTTCAGACTTGCCCGCCAATCTGATTTAAACCGCTTCATCAAACTGAAACATCGTTCAACTGTTGCTATAGAAAACATTAGAACCAATAGGATTTTAACTAAACTGAGGTCGGATATTTTTCATTTCAATCGAGTCTGCCTTCTTTCTCAGTATTTTAGGCCAAAACTTTTTTT
Source organism: Lepidochitona cinerea (assembly GCA_963971465.1). Lineage (NCBI taxonomy): Eukaryota > Metazoa > Mollusca > Polyplacophora > Chitonida > Tonicellidae > Lepidochitona > Lepidochitona cinerea. The sequence continues at coordinate 3,482 of CAXASE010000056.1, forward strand.
ATACTTCGTCCATCTTGCTTAGTAATTTTCAGAACATTTGTTTCTCACAGTAAAGATTTATTGTGTCCAGGTTATTAGTATAGGGCTCGTTTATTCAATAAACTTTTATGTCGTTCTACCTGTCTCAGGCGACAGCTGTTATTTTTTTCTTCCTGTCCCTTGAACAATTTACCTGTCCGAGACACCCAAACATTTCAAGCCCTGACTGTTAACTTCATGTTACTTCTACTTTAAGTTTAACTTCGTTTTATCATAAATTCGACCTTGAAGAAGCATATTATAATTATAACCACAAATAAGCCAAACTGCCTTGAGTTATCAACCTGAACTTTATTAAATAATGTCCACTTTTGAATTGTTTACTATATTATTACCATGTCGTCTGGGGCCACTGCCGGTAGGCCTACTGGTGCCGTGGTGGTTCAGGAACTACATCGTGGTCGGAACTATCAGTATTGCACGGTTCAAATTGGTATGGTACTGGTGATCTGTCATTACCATGTGCCCCTACCGCTCCACCGTCACTCTCCAAATCATCGTCGCCTTCAAACGACGACAAGCCACAGGAGAGAGACAAACCGCTACCACTGTTTTCGGTATCTTCCATGCTGTACGCCTAGTACATTACAACAACAACGACAACCGTTCATAGAGTGACGTCATGCTTTCGTGTTGAGATTTACCGGAAGTTTCGGCAAGCAGACTCGGAAACGATCGGAGACAGGTGCAAACGAAGTTTTTAACACGATGTTGTGACGTTATTTGTCTATCTTTTTAAAAACGGATTTTTGCTATTTCTAAATGAATTTATATAGAACACGATCTTTACATTTAGGTAGTAATTTGTTCTACATTATAAAGGCACTTTAATACACTTATTATAACATACATACATACATAACTTTAAGGCCTAGGACAAAAACAAATACAACAACTCCTTTTCTCTAGTAACAAACTCAAACAGAATAGGTTTCTTTCTCTAAAAATTGTAGGCGTAGATAGTAAGATACCCTAAACATCCCGGGTTAATTCCAGCAAGACAGTGATCCCAAAAAACTATACATCCCAATATTGCAAACAACATTTGGTCCCCACAATTGTATTACATTATCCTTTATGAAATAACCATGAAGTGAAAATATGCAACATATCGAAATAGAAAATTAACACAGAATACTCAAATATTATTCTGCATGGCTAAGTTTCTAAAAAAAACATCGTGGAACTCTGGCAAACACAACACCTCATTCAAGTATGTAATACATTGTCAATAAAACGTACGATAGGCATGGATATATGTACTACAGTAAGTGTGCAAAACATAAACAGCATGAAAGAAAGATAATAAATTAACCAACCAATTTAGGTGGGCGCTCAACTACACCACGTTTAGCACGAGCATTCAAAGCATGCTGTTTTACCCAAACAGATTTCTGTGCTGGTTCACCCCTTAGTTGTACCAAATATTCCGGTGAACTGCCAATAACACGTTGCCCTAACACACGTTTAATTTTATAATATCCAGAATTGGAACTCATGTCAGACAGATCACTAGGATTGACATGACTAGAATCCCTGTAACGTTCAGGTTTCCGACGATGTCTCTGTGGTCGAGTGGTTTGGTGGTCTTTATTATCAGAAATAACACTGACACAGGCAAATGTATTATCAGAGTCAGTGGAGTCAGAATCTTCTGTACTAACAGAGGGAGATTCCTTGGTGACAACAAGATCACAAAAGTAAGGCACTGGATTAGGGCACCTAACGTAAGCAATTTTTAGACGATTTACATGAACAGGGCATTTTTTTCAATTTGACAGAAGAAGGGTCTCGGAGGCACACCATATGTGAGCTAAGCATTGAGTGTATCACAAAGGGACCTGTACATTTGTTTTGTAGTTTCTGCCCTACTCCTGTAGGCACAGTAAGCAGATACACATAGTCACCCGGTACAATGTTCAGTGGTTTGACGTTAGCATTAGCCCGGTCAATCATAGTTTGTTGAGTTTTCGCTGCATTTGACTGGACTTGATCTCTGATATTAGACAGTTTGGTAATCGTGTCTCGTAAATACTTGTTCACATCCGATGTTTGGCTCTGAAACACAGTTGAGTCACGCCAGTCAAGGGAAACTTGGGGCGCTGTCCAAACATGACTTCGAATGGTGAAAAGCCATGGAATGCACTCACAGAAGAATTCATAGAAAACAGAACACCTGGCAACATGTCCTCCCAAGAATGCCTATTTTTTTCAACGTAGGGAGTGAGATGTTCAGCAAGTGTACGATGAGAACGTTCACACGCTCCTAAACAGTGATGCATAAAACTGGGTGTAAACTGTTCATCAATCTGTAACAGGCGACAAACTTCCCGCGTAACCGCAGCAGTGAATTCTGATCCAGTATCACTCACCACAGTATCACAAACTCCAAATGTAGTGAACAGTTTGTACAGTTCCAAGGAAACCGTGACTGCATCCTTGTTGGCAATAGGTACTACATATACATAACGAGAGAACATGTCAATTGCTGTAAAAACATAACTATTACCAGCTGGGGATATTGGTAGTGGGCCATACAAGTCAACCTGCCACACTTGAAAAGGCTGCTCAGGAACAGGTAAAGCAGTGATAGCCTCCTGCACGCTTGACATGAAATTCACCTCCACACAAGTAACATTTAGCACCCGATGATTTAGGCCTTACCGTACCAGCATCGGCAGTAGACATAGGTAACCGAGCCGAAAGGGTTTCAAATTTCTTTGTCAGATCCGACATTTGGGCCTGCAAAACATGCATATCTGTATTTGGGACCGGAGGCACAGACACGGTACACAAGGGAGAGTCAGCAGTAAACTGGGAAGTGTTCACACTGTGGTATGGCGCAAGATAGCCATATACTTCCCCCATCTTAGCAGTGACAAGCGCGTCATGAGTTCGGGGACTGCTCGCATGCACAAAGAACGCTAGCTGATGAGGTAAGCCTTCAACAAATTTTGCAAGAATATCACGATCCGGTTTCTTGAGGAATAGGGCTTTTTCAACTACCATGCCGTGGTAGTTATCCAAAGACTGATTTGGTTTTAACTGCAATTTGTGAAAAAGTTCCGACTCCAGTAACAGCTGGGGGTTGGACAATACATCATTGTTTATATACCTTGCCTTAAACGCAGCCGTTAACCCTGGCCAAGTGGATTTCTCACGATCAGGTAACGAGGAAAACCATATCAGGGCTGGCCCCTCAAGGTTTCATTTTTGGATGATGACTACGAATAATAGGAGATAACGTTTCTTGCAAATTGTGCGGGGCAGCCTACAAAGTGTCCGAGGTCAGAATGTCTTGGCCAGGCGCCGTTAGAAAATCTGAACTGAAACTGTCATCAGTATTAAACAAAACATTGAGGCCTACGTCAGCATGTCCAGCCATGGATAAACACACACACAATATATTAAGGATGAATAACGTTCCAAGGAAAGCCATTTAAGACAGGTAATTACCAAATTGAAAATGTCATTGCAGCGTTGTCGTTGTTGCACAATCCTCTGACAACTTGTACAAACAGCGGGAAAATGTACACAGCAAAGTCAGTATAAAGTTAACCAAAGCAGTTCTTTAAGTTGGGTTCTCCACCATATAGCTAGTCGGTAGGTTCGCCCAGGTAGAAGACAACCAAACGACAAATGTTTTAAGTCAAACGTTTTACTTTTTCATCTCAACACAACAAATACAAAACATCGGTCTTAACATGGCAGCATCTTCTACAGAAAAACTGGTCTGGCACCCACGTGACCTGGCTGGACGAGTCCAATGAAGAAATTAGCATAGGGGAGATGGGGATTCATTCATTGATCAATGTTAATGATAAGAAAATACTACAACTGTAGTAAACTGAATAATATATAATGTATAAGCACCAATTACGTTCATCAATTAATACTCAATTATACTCTGGAGTGTGGGACCGACCGGGGTGGTTGTGATGTATGTTATCCAGAAGGATCTCAAATGATCCTTGAAAGGCTTGTTGATAGAGACGTCTAAGGGTTGAAGCTGAAACAAACAAAAATACAAATGAAAAATAATAAGGCACCACCACGAAGTTTTTTGATGAACAACACTTTGTTTGAAACATTTCATACAAGTTTACAAATAAAATCACATTTAGAAACAAAACTATAACATACCTTAGAGGTACATCCTCCTGGAACAACAGTCGCAGTAATGTTTGAAATCTCCAGTTTTTCTCTGACTGCTGCAGTGGAATCCATGATAAGCATAAGTTTGACAAACTCCTTCTTCATGGTCTATACTATCGAAATGCAGTGGTAAATATTTTATTCTTTGCTTATTTGTTGTGAAATTTGCGCCGCCGATTTTTTCGGTGGGTCTCCTTAACAAATATCACTTTTTTACTATGGAAGTGATCTTGGCTATGACAAACACGGGAAAAAAAGAATTCGGCAGAGCCAAGATTTCTCGGCTTGTTTTGTCCATATTTACTACATGGGTAAATTCCCTCTCCTGGCGAAGCTGTTTCAGGTGTCCTCTAAAGGCTTCCATCCTCCTTTCTGATTCGGCTGGGAGCTGTTGGGCAACGCTTGTCCTGGATCGAAGGGAAAGATCATGGCGAGCCAAAAAGTGTCTCAACCATCCGTCTGTGGCTTTGAATTCAGGTTTGTCTACTTTCTTTCTCGCAAAATCAGATAACCCAGACCTGGTGACTGGCAAATTCTTTTCCCTCTAAGTACCCAATCTCGAATTTCCAAATCAACTTCAGTTGAATATGTCAAGCATTTGCCAGATCCTTTCTTTACGCCCATCGTATGTTTCTCCATTTCTTTCTTCCGGGTAATAATGGTAGTTCTAGGGATCTTCAACTGCTTGGCGGCGTAAGTGAAGGAGTGTTGTTTCCCCATCTCAACAGCCTTCACTTTCGGGTCAATAGTGTACTTCTTGTAGTTACCTTGAGCATGGTTGGAATGGTTGGAATGAATTGGTAGTTGAACTGAAAGAAGCAATAGATATGTGACGGTCTAACCAAACATGTTATATATTGTTTGAAGACTAGGGATTTAGATTGGGTTCTTATCCTCTTCTTGTCACTTAAATCAAGTCAGCATGAGACCGGATCAGCTAATAATCCGGATTATGAATTATTCTCACTCTATCAACTGAATTTGGAGAAAAGTTTGATTAAAATCAATATTACAGAGTTCTACAGCCAACATAGTTCATGTTGAACAAGTTCTTTTTGTTCACTAAATTTCACACTTTTATAAGTTCTGATTGTCAAGGGAAGTTGAGCGTTTTGAGTACCTTGAAAAAATAAAGGATTAAAACTATCGGTCAATAACCCGTATGAACCAAATACATGCACCAATAATTGACACACTTCAAATAACCGGGATGTATGCGTACATTTTTGGGTTTAAGTTGCTTGTAAAAACCACTCTAACGTACGCCCCCAAGACAAGTATCAGCCGAAAACTCTAATTCTCGACTGACAAACATTTAACTAATTCTGTTAAAACGAAAGTTTCCCACAGGCATGATTCTGGAGGCAAAAAAAAAAAACTGACTTTTACTCAGCCAAAGGCCATTTACCCCCCCCCCCACCCCCCCGGAAAAAAAAACACTAAACATGGTAGACCAACAATTTATTTATATTTAGTATGTTGTAGTTGGGTGAAGTTGAATGTATTTTAAGTATGTTTTTGGTGTTCTAAAATTTTTGACTTTTATCAAAACACTTAAATAATATTATAGAAAATAAACATGTTTACAAAAGTTGTCTCCCCTGATAAATTCGTTTTTTGTCAATGTGTAGGTATTGATAATAATGAAGTGGTTGACCCGTTAATAAACTAAAAACTTAGTGACCGCAGAATCAAAACGAAACAACAACAACAACACTATTTCACTTGTACTTTTTATACAAACTTTAACCCTTATAGATAATAGTTCATATAAAGGTGCCAAGATAAGCTGACGTAAGTACCTGGTAGCACCCGATTGTTTTGCAGTGCCGCCAGCTTGTCCTGGTGAACTTTTCTCACCACGTGTTGCCTCAGAGCTTTCATTCCACTGGCCCTGTAATTGACCTCTTTGTCACAGAGAAAACAGCGGGCCATCCCGGTTTGTCAATTTTACGGATGTGACTTAACGTTTCATTATAGTCCAACCAATGAAACCGCCACGGATTTTTAACACCTTTAATCGATTCGCTTGATGTCGGCGTTTCAACCGACCAAAGGCATTTTCACAGACCGCCTTTTCTTCTCACCAGCTGGGTATCTCGAAACCGCTAAAGCCATCCGTAAAGAACCAATCAACTTGACGGATACCAAAAGGGTATTTCGAAACCGCCATACAGCCCAAAACAACCAATCACGGTGTCTCTTCTTTAATTTTCAACCTGAATGTTTAAAAAAACGGAAACAAGAAATAAAAAACGGATTTGGCTTCTAAAAAAAACGGATTTCCGTTAAAAAACGGAAAAGAATCATGCCTGTTCCCAACATTTGGCAGCCACTTTAACTGTAACAGTAATATCCTAATTACAATTTGAAGCCTTGGTCATGAAACTACTTTTTGGGATATTTTCAATGATCTTAAAGTGGCATGAGCTGCCAAAATGTTGATATTTTGATGTAAAAACAGAATGTTGAAAATGTTGGCTATTTTTATCAAGACATATAATTCAGAAGCTTTTTAGTGCTTCTAGACAATGTACGATAAAGTATTGTTTTGAACTAACTTTAGCTTAGAATAAATGAATGGTCGTCCCGGTTGTTTAAATTTTGTTTACTTTTCGAACACGTTTTCGGTTCGTACAAGCTACGTACTGTATGGATTTTCCTCATTCCAACGCCAATCATTTAGTTTTTCGGTGGCCGTCAAAGTCTCTTACCGTCGTGACGATGCCATGCCACTTTAATCTATGATGATATTAATGCCGATTTTGAAGTATAAACTTGATTTAAATGAAACCATTCTCCAAGACTTTCGTTCATCTATAGTATTATGTGACAATAACACGAGAGGAAGTCCGGTTTAATAGATATTCTGGATAAGGCAATTAAGGAGAACCCAGCGAAAATGTCATAGGCAGTTGTCTATTCGCCTATCAATAGTCATGCTAGGAAGAATATGTGCTTGTTTGTATGATGTTTAACACAATGCTCTAGAATCGGAAGTGTTATTTCCAATGCGTACAACAACATGTATACGAAAGCGCGGCTCTCATAGGCGATGCACTTCACTCGAACTCGTATGTTTATCAAGAAAATACGAAAGCGCGGCTCTCATTGGTCGTACATTGCCCAAGTTAACTTGAAGTAAACGAGGAGGCGAGCGGGAGATTCAGGCTGTCCTTGGAAAAACGACGATGATACAACACAAATGTGAGTGTTTGAACGCTTTTTTTTTCGGTGAAAAAGCAAACTATAAGATCGAATTGAATGTGTGTAAAGTTTGAGCCGGTTGCATTGTTTAAAATTAGAAGAAATTTAGCGAAATAGTTTTGTTTCGGTAAATCAACATGTTTCAATATGGCAGGTCCTCCAACTCTGTTGGTCACCCATCATCATAAACTTTGACCACATAGTTTGGAGATCTCCAACTAGCTCCGGCGATAATCTGTTTATTGTCACGGCGGGAGCTGACACACTTATAAATACTCGCCTCACCGGGCGGCCCGAACTACTTGCAAAATTTGATATTACCCTCCGCTTATTAAGTCTCATCCAGCTGTGAGAATTTACGTGAATTCAGGATAATTCATGCGAATTCATTGCATTGGCATTTGCCTGCTTTCGCCGACGGTACTGTATGTTTCTGAGCGACTGCTTTGACACTTATTTCGATGTACAGTTTAACAACCGTATCCTTAAAGGATTTATGAACAACCTTTGAAAATATTTTCTAATTTGCGTTAAGTGTGTTGTAGAAATTGTACTTTAAAAGTCTGACTAAAAAGAAAATTAAATTTCGGTCGCAGCACATACAAAATTCAAGCTATGTTTGCCGATCTACAATGCTTACGAAAGTTAATTATCTCAGAGACTTATGACGTCAAACACGACCTCCGTTGTGTAGGTACCCTCAGAGCGATGACGTAATAAACGACTATGTCAAACACGACCTCCGTTGTGTAGGTACCCTCAGAGCGATGACATAATAAACTATTTTTGCTGTCTCCGTACGTCTTTGTGGCAGTTTGTACACATCAAAGGTCGTGTATGACGTCATTTTTCCGAGTAGTTACAACATATACGGAAAATATGCACATTTCCTCTCCGTTCTTTTTTTCACTACCAGGGAACTAACGCGAAGGTTGTTTCGTTTCAACTGATGTTTTTCAAATATACATTTAGTCCATAAACAAACACAAACCAGCTTTAAATCCTGTTCATAAACCCTTTAAGCTTGCCTATCCCATCAAACAAACTGGGAAATTCCTTGTAGAGTGACCATGTTTTTAATGATCTTCACCAAGTTCAACTGCGCTATATCCTGGTAGAAAGCCACTACTGCCCTTTACTACACAAAAATATGTGGGTTTGGAATTTGTTCTTTTATTCTATCACATTGACCCCTATATGGCCACAGCTGGTTGAGTAACTGTTTTTTAGAGATCTAATTAGAACACAAAGGGATGAACAGTTCTGATTTCTTTTAAACTATTAACACATGTATGGAATTTAAATACCCAAGTATATATGTTAAAGGAGAATAAAAGTCTACCATTTGAGGCTTGGTAAAAATATTGATAATTTTAAATAAAAGGATGCATAGGTATTGTGCAGTTTGTTTCAAGTCCCCTTTTTCTGGATGGGTCTCATGCGATCAGCCAACGTGTGATGGTCACAAGGTGCCATCTAAAGACTATGGGTTTCACCTTCCAAAAAAATAATCTTCAAAGCGAAGTAGAACACCAAGCAAGTGAAAAACTTTCTGAGTTAATGTGTTTTTAGTAGGTACAATAGACAGATTATTCCCAGGCGGCAATGTTAGCTGGTCGCTTGTTTGGGGTTTTACGCCTCAAGATTATTTCACTTATGACGGTTGTTATCAAATTCAGGTCAAAAGCTGTGACAACTCTCCGTATCCGCAATGTCCTTACCTGTCATTATATTGTCATAGTCCTGGTAGTCTTGTTCCATATGCCCTTGAATTAATTGCTCCATTTTCCCCAAGAAATCGGAAATGCCCTGCTTGTCATTCAGGGCTTGCTGGTTGGCCTCATAGAGACCCGACACTTCCACACTGATGTCATTATTTGTGATCTGCTAGACTCCGAATCCGTATTAGCCATATCATGGCTGTCCCCAGCCACCTCTGCACACCTGGTCGAACTGTTTCGTTGGGTCCCTACAGTAGCTGACACATGGGGACGTCTTTGTCAATCAATAATATACTGAACCGCATAAAAAAAACGTCACTCCTTTTTTGATATTGATAATCGTGTATTTCAAATAGATGTAAACAACACACTTATCAACGGAATGAGTCCAAATTTGACATGATTGATCATCATTCGCAGACAAATGTTAGAGAATTACGTAAAACTGAGGACAGGTGGCGCCATAGTGCGATCTGAAAGTCAATAATGTTTATGGCCACCATAGGCATTGCTTACAGCGTTGCATCGTCAGAACATTGACTGGATGAGATGGTTGATAAAGATGATAGGAACTTGAGCCCAAACTCTGTGATATGCCTGAGCGAGTTCAGCTGCAGTTTTCGGCCTTGCTCGCACGAGATTGAGCCTCCTCTGAATCTCTTCCCATAAGTGATCTATCGGATTTAAGTCTGGACTGAGAGTAGGCCATTGAAGAGTGTGTGTGTTGCTTTGACGGAGGAAGTCCCTCGTTGCTCTGGCAGTATGGGCTCCTGCGTTCTCCTGCTGGAAAACATGATTTCCATGACGAGCGTTTTGAAACTGTTTCACTAATATATCCTTACAGTTCATTATTCTATACATCTAAATCATACCTTCAAGAGCTTTCAAGATGGACCAGACCTCGGTAGAATCCATCCCAAAATGGTCGTTAATTTTGTTTGACGCAGATGGTTGTACAATGATTGTAATGTCATCTTCTCTGACATCGGACAAGGAACTGAAGGCCGGGTTGTTCAGACTGAGATCTGCAAGGACTTGTACCAAGTTGAGATTTTAAAACTGGCAGGTAAATACATCCTGACATTACTAAGTGTTTATCATTTAAAATACTTCAGCATGTTTTTAATCAAATAGTCCATCGATATTTATGTTGGGAAAGATAGTTAACATTTTGATGTTTGGCTATAATCAATATTTTTTTGCTCTCTTCTTGTAGACTTCAAACCCATTTGAGGTGGAATGGAGCAACAGGACACGAATGGGCGCTATTTTACATTGGGGAATTCCGATGGTGAAACTGATTGCGAACTAAACAACAGCGTCTTTGATCTCATGACAGTTGACATACTGGATGCGGTTGAGACGCCTGTGCATGTTCCACGACCAAGGTCCCCAGATAAGATGAATGAAGTATTTGAGGAAGTCCGAATCATCAAAGAGAATCAAGATTTGATGATGACTATGTTGTCTGATATTCGTGATATACTACTTCAGAAGATTTCAAAGAGGACACTTCTCCACAAACAGCTGTATTCCTCTATCTCTTCCTCTTGCCAACCCCCGCAAGCCATGGAGCCCACAACACCCCCGCAAGCCATGGAGCCCACGCCACCCCCGCAAGCCATGGAGCCCACGCCACCCCCGCAAGCCATGGAGCCCACGCCACCCCCGCAAGCCATGGAGCCCACGCCACCCCCGCAAGCCATGGAGCCCACGCCACCCCCGCAAGCCATGGAGCCCACGTTACCCCCGCAAGCCATGGAGCCCACGTTACCCCCGCAAGCCATGGAGCCCACGCCACCCCCGCAAGCCATGGAGCCCACGCCACCCCCGCAAGCCATGGAGCCCACGCCACCCCCGCAAGCCATGGAGCCCACGCCACCCCCGCATGCCATGGAGCTCACACCACCCCCGCAAGCCATGGAGCTCACACCACCCCAGCAGGCAATGGAGCCCCCACAAGTCACTTCTTCATATCCAGATGTCCCGGAACCCATCCAAGCTCAACAGTTCCTGAAACCCACCCCTCCTAGATCTCATCCAGCCCCTCAAATCCCGGAAATTGTGGACGTTCATCTCCTTCCATATGAAATTGATGCGATACCTTTGGAGTTGTCTCCTATGATTAACCTCGGCTCAAACCGACGACCAATCTATGTTAATAGATTGCAGTTCCAGAATTTGAGGAAACAGCCATCACCCAGAAAATATATCCTGGCAGCAATGGACCTAGTCTTCACTCAAGAGGAAATGAAGACGTCAAGTTTGGAAGGAGGCCAAAGATCCTATAAGAAGGAATGCACATATAAGGATAGACTATGCGAGGAAAAACTCACAGCGATTTACAGGCATGCTGCTCTACTCTACCAGCTAAACGAAGATGAAATCCGCTCTGATCGTCAGATAAGAAACAGCATAAATTCCAAGTGCCGCTCAAAGAGACTAACCTCCATTAAGCTTGTACGTTAGGAATACAGTTTCCTTTATTTTGTATAATATATTCCCATTGTCCACTTTTACTCTTAGAATAATAAAGAACTTTATTTAAATAATATTTGTTCATTTTTAATATCATTTCCCTAATCAAGCATCTTAAGCGGTCAATTTAGCACTTTCTTCAGACTTGATTTCTGGCAGCCCATGTTACCATTACAGTGACATAAAACAAAGTAGCATGGTATAAACTTTTGGTGGATACTTGTCTGGGTAAAATACGTTAATATAGTGTCCGAGGATGAACAAGTTCCGACATGAATGTGCGTTTGTTCGCGTATTTAAATTTTGTCTTTCAGACCGATTTTCAAGTCGCATAGCTCACAAACTTGGATTTTTTCCCCATCTCAACGTCAAACATTTAAATGTTTTCCACATTCGGCAGGTGAGTAACTGCTAAAAATTAGGTCTAGGAAGTTAGCGAACAGAGGCCATGTTGGACACTACCATGCAGAGGAGGGTCCAGTGGTCGTATAAGAGCCAAAAGCTCTGAAGTTGTAGATAGCTGGGGATGTGTTTTAAGCCATTTCTGGCATATAAAATGGGTTTTTTTTTTGGTGAAGAAATATGTCATGCCCAGCAAGGCAACTATTAGCGAGTGGAACAATATATGCACTGCAAGACATTTTCCGCACATGAAACACAAAGCTATTTTATAGAAATTTAGAATATGAAAAGCACCAAAAAATAAATCCCATGTTGAAGCGCAATGGGGGATAAACTAAATTAAAAAGTCTATCATTAAATTGCGAGTCATTTCAGTTAAAGTTAGTAGAGCAAAAGTAGTAGATCCACGTTCAACCAGATTGCCTGGAACTTTCCGTTCCAGATGTGACTTCTTGCGACTTTACCATGTGAGTGAAAAAGGGACATTGTCACATATGACCGCACTTTTTATTGATTCCACCTGTTGACCGGAATTCTGTCACACAGCACGGTGGTTATGTGACGATATTGTAGTTATTTTCGCTGAAATACGGTGGGGCCACAATAAATTAAACCTAATCCCTTTCCAGCAAAATAAAAAACCAATGATAGTTGAATCTTCATGAAGTGTGTTCATTGCTGATTCCACTGGCAGAATTATTAGCCTAAACACACAAATGGTCCATTTTAATATGGGACACTTTCTACTGGATTCCTGTATAGTCTAATCTATTTGATCCATGTCCATTGTTCTAACCGACTGCTTTCCACAAACTGCATATTGTTAACATATTTTAAACCGTGATCTTGCCTCTTCAACATACCTCGAGTTTTACATTGAATTTGTAAGTTAGATGAATGGAAACGAAATATATACAGGGACAAAATTAAATATTTTAACCAGGGGCCAAGGGATTATATCAAGATTACATAGCTTCCCGACTTAATAAATTTTGTATTTTTGTGAATCCACAAATGATTACATAACAGAAGTAAAATAAATAGTGTGTAGATTGGTATTAAATAGGTTTATTTTGGAAATTATTAAATAACAGAAGAGATAAAATTTAATTTAGTTAACATGAATAAGTTTCTCATGACGTTGTCGATCTGCCACGGACATGAAGACGTAGTCACACCCTTTTTCACACATTTTCCGCTGTCCACTGGGAATCCCCCTGTCTGATTCGGAATGAACGTGCTGTGGATTTTCCAACAGACAAAGTAGAGTCATGTACTCCCCTTGGTCATGGAAGAGTCGAGCACAGGCGTTGGTAACTTCCCCCCAAGGGTCTTCAGGGCAGCAAAAAATTTAGTTGCCCGAACGGTATTGGCTTGGCAATAATGACAGTTATCCTCTTGGTACTTGTAAAATTCAAGCTGGTAACATCTTCTAACACAGTGTTTTGTTAAAAAACAGAGCTCTTCTTGGAGGTTCAGCAGTTCCGGTTTCTTCCTAATCTGTAGTGAAAGATTTGAGCGTGTTGTGGTCTAGGCTTGTGGTCTCTCTGCATAAAACCTTATGGACTGTCATCGCATGACCGCCGATATATCTACCATACCAATAGCGGCTGCATAGGTTTATGGCCTTGTCGAAAATTCGAACCTCTTTCTCCTCGATTTCTTCCTCGGTTAGCCCACGTTGTAGCGGAGGGGGTACAGTTTCTCCTGGCCACAACCTTGGAAGGGTGACACCAGTCAGCCATTTAGAAAGGGGTGCCCAACTTATCTCAATAGGATTGTTCCGACTGTGTCGTGGTGCATAGGCTGTCAAAATCAATCCATCCAGTTTCAAATCTCTCCAAAGCCGCCCGTAGTTTATAAAGTTGACTAAGGATTTAGTTGACCAGTCGGGGCCTTCGTCAGCAATTAGGGAAACAACAGTCCGTGGTTGGATGTTGTCCTCAACTTTCGGTCGAAGCAATTCCTCTAGATGAGTGGTGTGGGTCTGGCTTGTGCTACTGTGGAATTTACTGGCCTGCAGGAAAACATCAAGGGGTCACGTTTTCGGCCATGACACACGCAAACGACCAGTTGCATCTCGGGTCAGATTTGTAGGGGTTGACTTCGTCGAGGGTACACTTTTTGTTCGCCGTCGAGGTACAATGGACGTTGGCTGCCTGGATAGACTCCGTCAGCGTCTCAATGCTTTCTTTATCTCTATATACCCAGATGGGATCAGCTTGGATGAGGGAAATGGAAAATCGTGGTCAGGATAGCTGGGCTGATCTGCTGTAGAAAAGAAGCGCTGTATCTGGAAGTCGCGACTGACAGCAAGGGTTCCAACATTTAACTTGTTCTTGTCGTCACAGGACATCCTCACACACTCCCCTTTAAAAAGCGTCGTCATCTCATTGGCGTAGTTCACCGATGGACAGGTGTACCGGAAGTCCGGATGAAAGGTCCTGGCATTATTCCTCTTAAGGGGCACTCTGGTATCAACCACCCCCTTGTATCTCTTAGCGTTGTAGGTTCCTGCTCGAGGTGCTCATCATCCGATGGATTGTGCTCCTGGGAATGGAATCAAATGGAACAGTTGCAAGGACATGCCGGCGAATGTCGTTCAATGAATACAAAGCTAGTTGTGAAAAAATGATTGGAGAGGTTTAAACTTGTTAAATGGTATCATAAAATACAATTTGCCATCGACGTTTGATCTATTTGGGAACAGCAAATGGGAATATATCCCAGAGTGCATTCATTTTGCAGATCTATAAACTTTAAGATATATGTGCATGGTTTTCTTTAAAGGCTTCGTATGATGTTTTAAATGACACTCTGGAACCATTCACAGTCATTGAGTCTGAAATATCCTTCAGTATGTAATGTGAATCACAGTCTTCCTGATGATTTGGTTCTAATAGAGTACATGCTGATGATACATTACGTTTGAATATAATTTGTTTCCCCGATAGCTTTCCAATTGATTGTCTGCAAAAGTGGAAAACACTATCGGTCATCTTCAGGGCAATGAATACTTGTTTGTTTGTGTACTCTATAAGAACAGCTTGAATACTTTCTTCCATGTGTTGTATTTTTATCGGACTTGAGGCAGTGTCCACCTACAATGCAAATAATAAATCTGCATTTTAGAAAACAAAACACTGAATACTTAGGCATTGTTGTGTAAAAATGTCAAAGCACCAGTTGATCGATTAAAGCCGTATTTTTATGTTAGATAACTCTCACTTCAGTCAAATTTATTTGTAGGCTTTCTTGTTTCCTTTGACAATTAACCTTACTCTGTTTTTCTCTAGGCCAGATTAAGTTCATAAAATAGTTTTATGGCTTATACAAGCAAATTGAATTCAACCAAAAATTTCAATTCCAGCTTCGCTACACATGACTTGGACAAGTCCGTCATCTGTAGCGATTCTTTGTCGAGCCTCTTGGCTATTGAATACAGGAAATTTAAAAACCCGCTAATTTGTAACATTCTACACATACATGATTTGTTAAAATCTGCAGGTAAGGAAGTTGTGTTCTGCTGGGTGCCCAGTCATTGTGGCATCTATGGTAACACAGTCGCGGACAGTGAAGCCAAATCTGCTTTGACCAAACCAGTATCTTCAGTCGAAGTACCATATTCTGACTTCAGACCGAAGATAGTCAAATACATCAAACAGATTTGGCAAACTTCGTGGGATGAACAGAAACGACAAAATAATAAACTGGCTCAAATCCAGGCAGAGATCGGTCTTACCACTTTCCCTTCTTCTCTTTCTAGGAAAGAAAAGGTGGTTTTATCCCGATGTCGAATTGGCCATTCTTTTTTATCACACCGACATGTACTCACGGGGGATCCCCGACCGTGGCCAATTCGACATCAAACATGTTCTTTTAGAGTGTGTGGAGTTTGCCTTGAACAGGCGATTTCTCACCATGGCAAACTCCATGAATGAGCTTTTCACCAAGGTTTCACCAAGGTATTCAATAGCCAAGAGGCTCGACAAAGAATCGCTACAGATGACGGACTTGTCCAAGTCATGTGTAGCGAAGCTGGAATTGAAATTTTTGGTTGAATTCAATTTGCTTGTATAAGCCATAAAACTATTTTATGAACTTAATCTGGCCTAGAGAAAAACAGAGTAAGGTTAATTGTCAAAGGAAACAAGAAAGCCTACAAATAAATTTGACTGAAGTGAGAGTTATCTAACATAAAAATACGGCTTTAATCGATCAACTGGTGCTTTGACATTTTTACACAACAATGCCTAAGTATTCAGTGTTTTGTTTTCTAAAATGCAGATTTATTATTTGCATTGTAGGTGGACACTGCCTCAAGTCCGATAAAAATACAACACATGGAAGAAAGTATTCAAGCTGTTCTTATAGAGTACACAAACAAACAAGTATTCATTGCCCTGAAGATGACCGATAGTGTTTTCCACTTTTGCAGACAATCAATTGGAAAGCTATCGGGGAAACAAATTATATTCAAACGTAATGTATCATCAGCATGTACTCTATTAGAACCAAATCATCAGGAAGACTGTGATTCACATTACATACTGAAGGATATTTCAGACTCAATGACTGTGAATGGTTCCAGAGTGTCATTTAAAACATCATACGAAGCCTTTAAAGAAAACCATGCACATATATCTTAAAGTTTATAGATCTGCAAAATGAATGCACTCTGGGATATATTCCCATTTGCTGTTCCCAAATAGATCAAACGTCGATGGCAAATTGTATTTTATGATACCATTTAACAAGTTTAAACCTCTCCAATCATTTTTTCACAACTAGCTTTGTATTCATTGAACGACATTCGCCGGCATGTCCTTGCAACTGTTCCATTTGATTCCATTCCCAGGAGCACAATCCATCGGATGATGAGCACCTCGAGCAGGAACCTACAACGCTAAGAGATACAAGGGGGTGGTTGATACCAGAGTGCCCCTTAAGAGGAATAATGCCAGGACCTTTCATCCGGACTTCCGGTACACCTGTCCATCGGTGAACTACGCCAATGAGATGACGACGCTTTTTAAAGGGGAGTGTGTGAGGATGTCCTGTGACGACAAGAACAAGTTAAATGTTGGAACCCTTGCTGTCAGTCGCGACTTCCAGATACAGCGCTTCTTTTCTACAGCAGATCAGCCCAGCTATCCTGACCACGATTTTCCATTTCCCTCATCCAAGCTGATCCCATCTGGGTATATAGAGATAAAGAAAGCATTGAGACGCTGACGGAGTCTATCCAGGCAGCCAACGTCCATTGTACCTCGACGGCGAACAAAAAGTGTACCCTCGACGAAGTCAACCCCTACAAATCTGACCCGAGATGCAACTGGTCGTTTGCGTGTGTCATGGCCGAAAACGTGACCCCTTGATGTTTTCCTGCAGGCCAGTAAATTCCACAGTAGCACAAGCCAGACCCACACCACTCATCTAGAGGAATTGCTTCGACCGAAAGTTGAGGACAACATCCAACCACGGACTGTTGTTTCCCTAATTGCTGACGAAGGCCCCGACTGGTCAACTAAATCCTTAGTCAACTTTATAAACTACGGGCGGCTTTGGAGAGATTTGAAACTGGATGGATTGATTTTGACAGCCTATGCACCACGACACAGTCGGAACAATCCTATTGAGATAAGTTGGGCACCCCTTTCTAAATGGCTGACTGGTGTCACCCTTCCAAGGTTGTGGCCAGGAGAAACTGTACCCCCTCCGCTACAACGTGGGCTAACCGAGGAAGAAATCGAGGAGAAAGAGGTTCGAATTTTCGACAAGGCCATAAACCTATGCAGCCGCTATTGGTATGGTAGATATATCGGCGGTCATGCGATGACAGTCCATAAGGTTTTATGCAGAGAGACCACAAGCCTAGACCACAACACGCTCAAATCTTTCACTACAGATTAGGAAGAAACCGGAACTGCTGAACCTCCAAGAAGAGCTCTGTTTTTTAACAAAACACTGTGTTAGAAGATGTTACCAGCTTGAATTTTACAAGTACCAAGAGGATAACTGTCATTATTGCCAAGCCAATACCGTTCGGGCAACTAAATTTTTTGCTGCCCTGAAGACCCTTGGGGGGAAGTTACCAACGCCTGTGCTCGACTCTTCCATGACCAAGGGGAGTACATGACTCTACTTTGTCTGTTGGAAAATCCACAGCACGTTCATTCCGAATCAGACAGGGGGATTCCCAGTGGACAGCGGAAAATGTGTGAAAAAGGGTGTGACTACGTCTTCATGTCCGTGGCAGATCGACAACGTCATGAGAAACTTATTCATGTTAACTAAATTAAATTTTATCTCTTCTGTTATTTAATAATTTCCAAAATAAACCTATTTAATACCAATCTACACACTATTTATTTTACTTCTGTTATGTAATCATTTGTGGATTCACAAAAATACAAAATTTATTAAGTCGGGAAGCTATGTAATCTTGATATAATCCCTTGGCCCCTGGTTAAAATATTTAATTTTGTCCCTGTATATATTTCGTTTCCATTCATCTAACTTACAAATTCAATGTAAAACTCGAGGTATGTTGAAGAGGCAAGATCACGGTTTAAAATATGTTAACAATATGCAGTTTGTGGAAAGCAGTCGGTTAGAACAATGGACATGGATCAAATAGATTAGACTATACAGGAATCCAGTAGAAAGTGTCCCATATTAAAATGGACCATTTGTGTGATCAGCTAATAATTCTGCCAGTGGAATCAGCAATGAACACACTTCATGAAGATTCAACTATCATTGGTTTTTTATTTTGCTGGAAAGGGATTAGGTTTAATTTATTGTGGCCCCACCGTATTTCAGCGAAAATAACTACAATATCGTCACATAACCACCGTGCTGTGTGACAGAATTCCGGTCAACAGGTGGAATCAATAAAAAGTGCGGTCATATGTGACAATGTCCCTTTTTCACTCACATGGTAAAGTCGCAAGAAGTCACATCTGGAACGGAAAGTTCCAGGCAATCTGGTTGAACGTGGATCTACTACTTTTGCTCTACTAACTTTAACTGAAATGACTCGCAATTTAATGATAGACTTTTTAATTTAGTTTATCCCCCATTGCGCTTCAACATGGGATTTATTTTTTGGTGCTTTTCATATTCTAAATTTCTATAAAATAGCTTTGTGTTTCATGTGCGGAAAATGTCTTGCAGTGCATATATTGTTCCACTCGCTAATAGTTGCCTTGCTGGGCATGACATATTTCTTCACCAAAAAAAAAACCCATTTTATATGCCAGAAATGGCTTAAAACACATCCCCAGCTATCTACAACTTCAGAGCTTTTGGCTCTTATACGACCACTGGACCCTCCTCTGCATGGTAGTGTCCAACATGGCCTCTGTTCGCTAACTTCCTAGACCTAATTTTTAGCAGTTACTCACCTGCCGAATGTGGAAAACATTTAAATGTTTGACGTTGAGATGGGGAAAAAATCCAAGTTTGTGAGCTATGCGACTTGAAAATCGGTCTGAAAGACAAAATTTAAATACGCGAACAAACGCACATTCATGTCGGAACTTGTTCATCCTCGGACACTATATTAACGTATTTTACCCAGACAAGTATCCACCAAAAGTTTATACCATGCTACTTTGTTTTATGTCACTGTAATGGTAACATGGGCTGCCAGAAATCAAGTCTGAAGAAAGTGCTAAATTGACCGCTTAAGATGCTTGATTAGGGAAATGATATTAAAAATGAACAAATATTATTTAAATAAAGTTCTTTATTATTCTAAGAGTAAAAGTGGACAATGGGAATATATTATACAAAATAAAGGAAACTGTATTCCTAACGTACAAGCTTAATGGAGGTTAGTCTCTTTGAGCGGCACTTGGAATTTATGCTGTTTCTTATCTGACGATCAGAGCGGATTTCATCTTCGTTTAGCTGGTAGAGTAGAGCAGCATGCCTGTAAATCGCTGTGAGTTTTTCCTCGCATAGTCTATCCTTATATGTGCATTCCTTCTTATAGGATCTTTGGCCTCCTTCCAAACTTGACGTCTTCATTTCCTCTTGAGTGAAGACTAGGTCCATTGCTGCCAGGATATATTTTCTGGGTGATGGCTGTTTCCTCAAATTCTGGAACTGCAATCTATTAACATAGATTGGTCGTCGGTTTGAGCCGAGGTTAATCATAGGAGACAACTCCAAAGGTATCGCATCAATTTCATATGGAAGGAGATGAACGTCCACAATTTCCGGGATTTGAGGGGCTGGATGAGATCTAGGAGGGGTGGGTTTCAGGAACTGTTGAGCTTGGATGGGTTCCGGGACATCTGGATATGAAGAAGTGACTTGTGGGGGCTCCATTGCCTGCTGGGGTGGTGTGAGCTCCATGGCTTGCGGGGGTGGTGTGAGCTCCATGGCATGCGGGGGTGGCGTGGGCTCCATGGCTTGCGGGGGTGGCGTGGGCTCCATGGCTTGCGGGGGTGGCGTGGGCTCCATGGCTTGCGGGGGTGGCGTGGGCTCCATGGCTTGCGGGGGTAACGTGGGCTCCATGGCTTGCGGGGGTAACGTGGGCTCCATGGCTTGCGGGGGTGGCGTGGGCTCCATGGCTTGCGGGGGTGGCGTGGGCTCCATGGCTTGCGGGGGTGGCGTGGGCTCCATGGCTTGCGGGGGTGGCGTGGGCTCCATGGCTTGCGGGGGTGGCGTGGGCTCCATGGCTTGCGGGGGTGTTGTGGGCTCCATGGCTTGCGGGGGTTGGCAAGAGGAAGAGATAGAGGAATACAGCTGTTTGTGGAGAAGTGTCCTCTTTGAAATCTTCTGAAGTAGTATATCACGAATATCAGACAACATAGTCATCATCAAATCTTGATTCTCTTTGATGATTCGGACTTCCTCAAATACTTCATTCATCTTATCTGGGGACCTTGGTCGTGGAACATGCACAGGCGTCTCAACCGCATCCAGTATGTCAACTGTCATGAGATCAAAGACGCTGTTGTTTAGTTCGCAATCAGTTTCACCATCGGAATTCCCCAATGTAAAATAGCGCCCATTCGTGTCCTGTTGCTCCATTCCACCTCAAATGGGTTTGAAGTCTACAAGAAGAGAGCAAAAAAATATTGATTATAGCCAAACATCAAAATGTTAACTATCTTTCCCAACATAAATATCGATGGACTATTTGATTAAAAACATGCTGAAGTATTTTAAATGATAAACACTTAGTAATGTCAGGATGTATTTACCTGCCAGTTTTAAAATCTCAACTTGGTACAAGTCCTTGCAGATCTCAGTCTGAACAACCCGGCCTTCAGTTCCTTGTCCGATGTCAGAGAAGATGACATTACAATCATTGTACAACCATCTGCGTCAAACAAAATTAACGACCATTTTGGGATGGATTCTACCGAGGTCTGGTCCATCTTGAAAGCTCTTGAAGGTATGATTTAGATGTATAGAATAATGAACTGTAAGGATATATTAGTGAAACAGTTTCAAAACGCTCGTCATGGAAATCATGTTTTCCAGCAGGAGAACGCAGGAGCCCATACTGCCAGAGCAACGAGGGACTTCCTCCGTCAAAGCAACACACACACTCTTCAATGGCCTACTCTCAGTCCAGACTTAAATCCGATAGATCACTTATGGGAAGAGATTCAGAGGAGGCTCAATCTCGTGCGAGCAAGGCCGAAAACTGCAGCTGAACTCGCTCAGGCATATCACAGAGTTTGGGCTCAAGTTCCTATCATCTTTATCAACCATCTCATCCAGTCAATGTTCTGACGATGCAACGCTGTAAGCAATGCCTATGGTGGCCATAAACATTATTGACTTTCAGATCGCACTATGGCGCCACCTGTCCTCAGTTTTACGTAATTCTCTAACATTTGTCTGCGAATGATGATCAATCATGTCAAATTTGGACTCATTCCGTTGATAAGTGTGTTGTTTACATCTATTTGAAATACACGATTATCAATATCAAAAAAGGAGTGACGTTTTTTTTATGCGGTTCAGTATATTATTGATTGACAAAGACGTCCCCATGTGTCAGCTACTGTAGGGACCCAACGAAACAGTTCGACCAGGTGTGCAGAGGTGGCTGGGGACAGCCATGATATGGCTAATACGGATTCGGAGTCTAGCAGATCACAAATAATGACATCAGTGTGGAAGTGTCGGGTCTCTATGAGGCCAACCAGCAAGCCCTGAATGACAAGCAGGGCATTTCCGATTTCTTGGGGAAAATGGAGCAATTAATTCAAGGGCATATGGAACAAGACTACCAGGACTATGACAATATAATGACAGGTAAGGACATTGCGGATACGGAGAGTTGTCACAGCTTTTGACCTGAATTTGATAACAACCGTCATAAGTGAAATAATCTTGAGGCGTAAAACCCCAAACAAGCGACCAGCTAACATTGCCGCCTGGGAATAATCTGTCTATTGTACCTACTAAAAACACATTAACTCAGAAAGTTTTTCACTTGCTTGGTGTTCTACTTCGCTTTGAAGATTATTTTTTTGGAAGGTGAAACCCATAGTCTTTAGATGGCACCTTGTGACCATCACACGTTGGCTGATCGCATGAGACCCATCCAGAAAAAGGGGACTTGAAACAAACTGCACAATACCTATGCATCCTTTTATTTAAAATTATCAATATTTTTACCAAGCCTCAAATGGTAGACTTTTATTCTCCTTTAACATATATACTTGGGTATTTAAATTCCATACATGTGTTAATAGTTTAAAAGAAATCAGAACTGTTCATCCCTTTGTGTTCTAATTAGATCTCTAAAAAACAGTTACTCAACCAGCTGTGGCCATATAGGGGTCAATGTGATAGAATAAAAGAACAAATTCCAAACCCACATATTTTTGTGTAGTAAAGGGCAGTAGTGGCTTTCTACCAGGATATAGCGCAGTTGAACTTGGTGAAGATCATTTAAAACATGGTCACTCTACAAGGAATTTCCCAGTTTGTTTGATGGGATAGGCAAGCTTAAAGGGTTTATGAACAGGATTTAAAGCTGGTTTGTGTTTGTTTATGGACTAAATGTATATTTGAAAAACATCAGTTGAAACGAAACAACCTTCGCGTTAGTTCCCTGGTAGTGAAAAAAAGAACGGAGAGGAAATGTGCATATTTTCCGTATATGTTGTAACTACTCGGAAAAATGACGTCATACACGACCTTTGATGTGTACAAACTGCCACAAAGACGTACGGAGACAGCAAAAATAGTTTATTATGTCATCGCTCTGAGGGTACCTACACAACGGAGGTCGTGTTTGACATAGTCGTTTATTACGTCATCGCTCTGAGGGTACCTACACAACGGAGGTCGTGTTTGACGTCATAAGTCTCTGAGATAATTAACTTTCGTAAGCATTGTAGATCGGCAAACATAGCTTGAATTTTGTATGTGCTGCGACCGAAATTTAATTTTCTTTTTAGTCAGACTTTTAAAGTACAATTTCTACAACACACTTAACGCAAATTAGAAAATATTTTCAAAGGTTGTTCATAAATCCTTTAAGGATACGGTTGTTAAACTGTACATCGAAATAAGTGTCAAAGCAGTCGCTCAGAAACATACAGTACCGTCGGCGAAAGCAGGCAAATGCCAATGCAATGAATTCGCATGAATTATCCTGAATTCACGTAAATTCTCACAGCTGGATGAGACTTAATAAGCGGAGGGTAATATCAAATTTTGCAAGTAGTTCGGGCCGCCCGGTGAGGCGAGTATTTATAAGTGTGTCAGCTCCCGCCGTGACAATAAACAGATTATCGCCGGAGCTAGTTGGAGATCTCCAAACTATGTGGTCAAAGTTTATGATGATGGGTGACCAACAGAGTTGGAGGACCTGCCATATTGAAACATGTTGATTTACCGAAACAAAACTATTTCGCTAAATTTCTTCTAATTTTAAACAATGCAACCGGCTCAAACTTTACACACATTCAATTCGATCTTATAGTTTGCTTTTTCACCGAAAAAAAAAGCGTTCAAACACTCACATTTGTGTTGTATCATCGTCGTTTTTCCAAGGACAGCCTGAATCTCCCGCTCGCCTCCTCGTTTACTTCAAGTTAACTTGGGCAATGTACGACCAATGAGAGCCGCGCTTTCGTATTTTCTTGATAAACATACGAGTTCGAGTGAAGTGCATCGCCTATGAGAGCCGCGCTTTCGTATACATGTTGTTGTACGCATTGGAAATAACACTTCCGATTCTAGAGCATTGTGTTAAACATCATACAAACAAGCACATATTCTTCCTAGCATGACTATTGATAGGCGAATAGACAACTGCCTATGACATTTTCGCTGGGTTCTCCTTAATTGCCTTATCCAGAATATCTATTAAACCGGACTTCCTCTCGTGTTATTGTCACATAATACTATAGATGAACGAAAGTCTTGGAGAATGGTTTCATTTAAATCAAGTTTATACTTCAAAATCGGCATTAATATCATCATAGATTAAAGTGGCATGGCATCGTCACGACGGTAAGAGACTTTGACGGCCACCGAAAAACTAAATGATTGGCGTTGGAATGAGGAAAATCCATACAGTACGTAGCTTGTACGAACCGAAAACGTGTTCGAAAAGTAAACAAAATTTAAACAACCGGGACGACCATTCATTTATTCTAAGCTAAAGTTAGTTCAAAACAATACTTTATCGTACATTGTCTAGAAGCACTAAAAAGCTTCTGAATTATATGTCTTGATAAAAATAGCCAACATTTTCAACATTCTGTTTTTACATCAAAATATCAACATTTTGGCAGCTCATGCCACTTTAAGATCATTGAAAATATCCCAAAAAGTAGTTTCATGACCAAGGCTTCAAATTGTAATTAGGATATTACTGTTACAGTTAAAGTGGCTGCCAAATGTTGGGAACAGGCATGATTCTTTTCCGTTTTTTAACGGAAATCCGTTTTTTTTAGAAGCCAAATCCGTTTTTTATTTCTTGTTTCCGTTTTTTTAAACATTCAGGTTGAAAATTAAAGAAGAGACACCGTGATTGGTTGTTTTGGGCTGTATGGCGGTTTCGAAATACCCTTTTGGTATCCGTCAAGTTGATTGGTTCTTTACGGATGGCTTTAGCGGTTTCGAGATACCCAGCTGGTGAGAAGAAAAGGCGGTCTGTGAAAATGCCTTTGGTCGGTTGAAACGCCGACATCAAGCGAATCGATTAAAGGTGTTAAAAATCCGTGGCGGTTTCATTGGTTGGACTATAATGAAACGTTAAGTCACATCCGTAAAATTGACAAACCGGGATGGCCCGCTGTTTTCTCTGTGACAAAGAGGTCAATTACAGGGCCAGTGGAATGAAAGCTCTGAGGCAACACGTGGTGAGAAAAGTTCACCAGGACAAGCTGGCGGCACTGCAAAACAATCGGGTGCTACCAGGTACTTACGTCAGCTTATCTTGGCACCTTTATATGAACTATTATCTATAAGGGTTAAAGTTTGTATAAAAAGTACAAGTGAAATAGTGTTGTTGTTGTTGTTTCGTTTTGATTCTGCGGTCACTAAGTTTTTAGTTTATTAACGGGTCAACCACTTCATTATTATCAATACCTACACATTGACAAAAAACGAATTTATCAGGGGAGACAACTTTTGTAAACATGTTTATTTTCTATAATATTATTTAAGTGTTTTGATAAAAGTCAAAAATTTTAGAACACCAAAAACATACTTAAAATACATTCAACTTCACCCAACTACAACATACTAAATATAAATAAATTGTTGGTCTACCATGTTTAGTGTTTTTTTTTCCGGGGGGGTGGGGGGGGGGGTAAATGGCCTTTGGCTGAGTAAAAGTCAGTTTTTTTTTTTTGCCTCCAGAATCATGCCTGTGGGAAACTTTCGTTTTAACAGAATTAGTTAAATGTTTGTCAGTCGAGAATTAGAGTTTTCGGCTGATACTTGTCTTGGGGGCGTACGTTAGAGTGGTTTTTACAAGCAACTTAAACCCAAAAATGTACGCATACATCCCGGTTATTTGAAGTGTGTCAATTATTGGTGCATGTATTTGGTTCATACGGGTTATTGACCGATAGTTTTAATCCTTTATTTTTTCAAGGTACTCAAAACGCTCAACTTCCCTTGACAATCAGAACTTATAAAAGTGTGAAATTTAGTGAACAAAAAGAACTTGTTCAACATGAACTATGTTGGCTGTAGAACTCTGTAATATTGATTTTAATCAAACTTTTCTCCAAATTCAGTTGATAGAGTGAGAATAATTCATAATCCGGATTATTAGCTGATCCGGTCTCATGCTGACTTGATTTAAGTGACAAGAAGAGGATAAGAACCCAATCTAAATCCCTAGTCTTCAAACAATATATAACATGTTTGGTTAGACCGTCACATATCTATTGCTTCTTTCAGTTCAACTACCAATTCATTCCAACCATTCCAACCATGCTCAAGGTAACTACAAGAAGTACACTATTGACCCGAAAGTGAAGGCTGTTGAGATGGGGAAACAACACTCCTTCACTTACGCCGCCAAGCAGTTGAAGATCCCTAGAACTACCATTATTACCCGGAAGAAAGAAATGGAGAAACATACGATGGGCGTAAAGAAAGGATCTGGCAAATGCTTGACATATTCAACTGAAGTTGATTTGGAAATTCGAGATTGGGTACTTAGAGGGAAAAGAATTTGCCAGTCACCAGGTCTGGGTTATCTGATTTTGCGAGAAAGAAAGTAGACAAACCTGAATTCAAAGCCACAGACGGATGGTTGAGACACTTTTTGGCTCGCCATGATCTTTCCCTTCGATCCAGGACAAGCGTTGCCCAACAGCTCCCAGCCGAATCAGAAAGGAGGATGGAAGCCTTTAGAGGACACCTGAAACAGCTTCGCCAGGAGAGGGAATTTACCCATGTAGTAAATATGGACAAAACAAGCCGAGAAATCTTGGCTCTGCCGAATTCTTTTTTTCCCGTGTTTGTCATAGCCAAGATCACTTCCATAGTAAAAAAGTGATATTTGTTAAGGAGACCCACCGAAAAAATCGGCGGCGCAAATTTCACAACAAATAAGCAAAGAATAAAATATTTACCACTGCATTTCGATAGTATAGACCATGAAGAAGGAGTTTGTCAAACTTATGCTTATCATGGATTCCACTGCAGCAGTCAGAGAAAAACTGGAGATTTCAAACATTACTGCGACTGTTGTTCCAGGAGGATGTACCTCTAAGGTATGTTATAGTTTTGTTTCTAAATGTGATTTTATTTGTAAACTTGTATGAAATGTTTCAAACAAAGTGTTGTTCATCAAAAAACTTCGTGGTGGTGCCTTATTATTTTTCATTTGTATTTTTGTTTGTTTCAGCTTCAACCCTTAGACGTCTCTATCAACAAGCCTTTCAAGGATCATTTGAGATCCTTCTGGATAACATACATCACAACCACCCCGGTCGGTCCCACACTCCAGAGTATAATTGAGTATTAATTGATGAACGTAATTGGTGCTTATACATTATATATTATTCAGTTTACTACAGTTGTAGTATTTTCTTATCATTAACATTGATCAATGAATGAATCCCCATCTCCCCTATGCTAATTTCTTCATTGGACTCGTCCAGCCAGGTCACGTGGGTGCCAGACCAGTTTTTCTGTAGAAGATGCTGCCATGTTAAGACCGATGTTTTGTATTTGTTGTGTTGAGATGAAAAAGTAAAACGTTTGACTTAAAACATTTGTCGTTTGGTTGTCTTCTACCTGGGCGAACCTACCGACTAGCTATATGGTGGAGAACCCAACTTAAAGAACTGCTTTGGTTAACTTTATACTGACTTTGCTGTGTACATTTTCCCGCTGTTTGTACAAGTTGTCAGAGGATTGTGCAACAACGACAACGCTGCAATGACATTTTCAATTTGGTAATTACCTGTCTTAAATGGCTTTCCTTGGAACGTTATTCATCCTTAATATATTGTGTGTGTGTTTATCCATGGCTGGACATGCTGACGTAGGCCTCAATGTTTTGTTTAATACTGATGACAGTTTCAGTTCAGATTTTCTAACGGCGCCTGGCCAAGACATTCTGACCTCGGACACTTTGTAGGCTGCCCCGCACAATTTGCAAGAAACGTTATCTCCTATTATTCGTAGTCATCATCCAAAAATGAAACCTTGAGGGGCCAGCCCTGATATGGTTTTCCTCGTTACCTGATCGTGAGAAATCCACTTGGCCAGGGTTAACGGCTGCGTTTAAGGCAAGGTATATAAACAATGATGTATTGTCCAACCCCCAGCTGTTACTGGAGTCGGAACTTTTTCACAAATTGCAGTTAAAACCAAATCAGTCTTTGGATAACTACCACGGCATGGTAGTTGAAAAAGCCCTATTCCTCAAGAAACCGGATCGTGATATTCTTGCAAAATTTGTTGAAGGCTTACCTCATCAGCTAGCGTTCTTTGTGCATGCGAGCAGTCCCCGAACTCATGACGCGCTTGTCACTGCTAAGATGGGGGAAGTATATGGCTATCTTGCGCCATACCACAGTGTGAACACTTCCCAGTTTACTGCTGACTCTCCCTTGTGTACCGTGTCTGTGCCTCCGGTCCCAAATACAGATATGCATGTTTTGCAGGCCCAAATGTCGGATCTGACAAAGAAATTTGAAACCCTTTCGGCTCGGTTACCTATGTCTACTGCCGATGCTGGTACGGTAAGGCCTAAATCATCGGGTGCTAAATGTTACTTGTGTGGAGGTGAATTTCATGTCAAGCGTGCAGGAGGCTATCACTGCTTTACCTGTTCCTGAGCAGCCTTTTCAAGTGTGGCAGGTTGACTTGTATGGCCCACTACCAATATCCCCAGCTGGTAATAGTTATGTTTTTACAGCAATTGACATGTTCTCTCGTTATGTATATGTAGTACCTATTGCCAACAAGGATGCAGTCACGGTTTCCTTGGAACTGTACAAACTGTTCACTACATTTGGAGTTTGTGATACTGTGGTGAGTGATACTGGATCAGAATTCACTGCTGCGGTTACGCGGGAAGTTTGTCGCCTGTTACAGATTGATGAACAGTTTACACCCAGTTTTATGCATCACTGTTTAGGAGCGTGTGAACGTTCTCATCGTACACTTGCTGAACATCTCACTCCCTACGTTGAAAAAAATAGGCATTCTTGGGAGGACATGTTGCCAGGTGTTCTGTTTTCTATGAATTCTTCTGTGAGTGCATTCCATGGCTTTTCACCATTCGAAGTCATGTTTGGACAGCGCCCCA
Source organism: Lepidochitona cinerea (assembly GCA_963971465.1). NCBI lineage: Eukaryota > Metazoa > Mollusca > Polyplacophora > Chitonida > Tonicellidae > Lepidochitona > Lepidochitona cinerea. The sequence goes on from CAXASE010000056.1 coordinate 32,759, forward strand.
AGTTTCCCTTGACTGGCGTGACTCAACTGTGTTTCAGAGCCAAACATCGGATGTGAACAAGTATTTACGAGACACGATTACCAAACTGTCTAATATCAGAGATCAAGTCCAGTCAAATGCAGCGAAAACTCAACAAACTATGATTGACCGGGCTAATGCTAACGTCAAACCACTGAACATTGTACCGGGTGACTATGTGTATCTGCTTACTGTGCCTACAGGAGTAGGGCAGAAACTACAAAACAAATGTACAGGTCCCTTTGTGATACACTCAATGCTTAGCTCACATATGGTGTGCCTCCGAGACCCTTCTTCTGTCAAATTGAAAAAAATGCCCTGTTCATGTAAATCGTCTAAAAATTGCTTACGTTAGGTGCCCTAATCCAGTGCCTTACTTTTGTGATCTTGTTGTCACCAAGGAATCTCCCTCTGTTAGTACAGAAGATTCTGACTCCACTGACTCTGATAATACATTTGCCTGTGTCAGTGTTATTTCTGATAATAAAGACCACCAAACCACTCGACCACAGAGACATCGTCGGAAACCTGAACGTTACAGGGATTCTAGTCATGTCAATCCTAGTGATCTGTCTGACATGAGTTCCAATTCTGGATATTATAAAATTAAACGTGTGTTAGGGCAACGTGTTATTGGCAGTTCACCGGAATATTTGGTACAACTAAGGGGTGAACCAGCACAGAAATCTGTTTGGGTAAAACAGCATGCTTTGAATGCTCGTGCTAAACGTGGTGTAGTTGAGCGCCCACCTAAATTGGTTGGTTAATTTATTATCTTTCTTTCATGCTGTTTATGTTTTGCACACTTACTGTAGTACATATATCCATGCCTATCGTACGTTTTATTGACAATGTATTACATACTTGAATGAGGTGTTGTGTTTGCCAGAGTTCCACGATGTTTTTTTTAGAAACTTAGCCATGCAGAATAATATTTGAGTATTCTGTGTTAATTTTCTATTTCGATATGTTGCATATTTTCACTTCATGGTTATTTCATAAAGGATAATGTAATACAATTGTGGGGACCAAATGTTGTTTGCAATATTGGGATGTATAGTTTTTTGGGATCACTGTCTTGCTGGAATTAACCCGGGATGTTTAGGGTATCTTACTATCTACGCCTACAATTTTTAGAGAAAGAAACCTATTCTGTTTGAGTTTGTTACTAGAGAAAAGGAGTTGTTGTATTTGTTTTTGTCCTAGGCCTTAAAGTTATGTATGTATGTATGTTATAATAAGTGTATTAAAGTGCCTTTATAATGTAGAACAAATTACTACCTAAATGTAAAGATCGTGTTCTATATAAATTCATTTAGAAATAGCAAAAATCCGTTTTTAAAAAGATAGACAAATAACGTCACAACATCGTGTTAAAAACTTCGTTTGCACCTGTCTCCGATCGTTTCCGAGTCTGCTTGCCGAAACTTCCGGTAAATCTCAACACGAAAGCATGACGTCACTCTATGAACGGTTGTCGTTGTTGTTGTAATGTACTAGGCGTACAGCATGGAAGATACCGAAAACAGTGGTAGCGGTTTGTCTCTCTCCTGTGGCTTGTCGTCGTTTGAAGGCGACGATGATTTGGAGAGTGACGGTGGAGCGGTAGGGGCACATGGTAATGACAGATCACCAGTACCATACCAATTTGAACCGTGCAATACTGATAGTTCCGACCACGATGTAGTTCCTGAACCACCACGGCACCAGTAGGCCTACCGGCAGTGGCCCCAGACGACATGGTAATAATATAGTAAACAATTCAAAAGTGGACATTATTTAATAAAGTTCAGGTTGATAACTCAAGGCAGTTTGGCTTATTTGTGGTTATAATTATAATATGCTTCTTCAAGGTCGAATTTATGATAAAACGAAGTTAAACTTAAAGTAGAAGTAACATGAAGTTAACAGTCAGGGCTTGAAATGTTTGGGTGTCTCGGACAGGTAAATTGTTCAAGGGACAGGAAGAAAAAAATAACAGCTGTCGCCTGAGACAGGTAGAACGACATAAAAGTTTATTGAATAAACGAGCCCTATACTAATAACCTGGACACAATAAATCTTTACTGTGAGAAACAAATGTTCTGAAAATTACTAAGCAAGATGGACGAAGTATAAAAAAAGTTTTGGCCTAAAATACTGAGAAAGAAGGCAGACTCGATTGAAATGAAAAATATCCGACCTCAGTTTAGTTAAAATCCTATTGGTTCTAATGTTTTCTATAGCAACAGTTGAACGATGTTTCAGTTTGATGAAGCGGTTTAAATCAGATTGGCGGGCAAGTCTGAAAACAAGCACTCTTAATGAGTTAATTATCTTAGCTATGAGTAAAGATTCTGTGAGCAGTTTTGACCCCCAGAACCAGCCATCAATCTCTGGTGGCTAGACAGTAAAAAAACGTAGATGTGTTGAAAGCTGGTTCTAGGTCAAAGCTGAGCACAGACTCCGGCTCATCTGATGAGAGGGTTGAAAATTCTGACAATAATTCTGATCAATCAGATTGATCATGTACATATAGACTCATAATGAAGGACATGTTGTTTCAATATTTATGCATTTTAATTATAGAAAACTTTAATTAGATTTATTATTTTCTGAATGTAGTGTTACATATATTGAAAAGGAATGAATACTTTTGTACGTCAGTGCATATGCAGCATTTATGTTTAATACTAGGATCATCATCAGTTTGCTTATCCAATAAAACCAAGAAAATACAAATAAGAAGACATACTATGTTTTAATCTTTTTTTATTTCCAATATGGTATCCAAGTAGAAAATGAATGGGACAGGTAAAAATAATATCTACCTGTCACATGCGACATGTAGAAAAAATAAAACATTTCATGCCGTGTTAAGTAATAGTAACACTAACAGTCACAGTAACTAGTTACGGAACAAGAACTATTATTTCATTTGCACAGACTTATAGTTAAGTTATACATTCTCAAGATACAACCGACTTCTGAAAAGTGCAGCACCCGTATATTAATCTTTTTTAAATTAATTGACTGGTGTGTAATGTTGACACGAGTATTCTGCCTTGCATAACCACATGTCCAGGAAAATAAATATTTATTTATTTGGCTTTCTAATCATACTCTCACCTCTTAAAAGGTTAACCCAACACAGTTTTTGCATTCACTCATCAACATTTTCCAACAGGTTTTTCTGTTAAGTTCAGACACAAATTAATTTATTTGATATTTTCAAGTAATAATCAGGAGAGACTCATTGTATTATCTAAGTAATCAGGATAGCGTGAAACATTTTCATACTTGTTCACAAATTAATTGCTACATATAACAGCAAGTGGCCTGTATAGGTTCCACAGAGACAGTTTGTGGTCCTGGATAACATAATAACTACTCTTTTTAATACTTGCCACAACCACATAGATTGTTCAGATTTGCGTAAAGCTATATACAATTTTTAATTTTCTGAAACAAACTGTCCAACTTCTGGTAATACGGTTATAAAGTTATACATGCACAGTCCCTATTTTCTTCTATGCCAGGCGCCATCGTTATACGGCATACAGACACTTTGTCAGATGCATTTGGCAATTTGTAGGCAAAGAAGTGCGTGTAGTCATTCCATCTTGTGTAGTGTGTAGGATTCGAGCAGCATTTCCTGACGCAGCCGAAAACTACACTGGCTTTCAAGAATTAGAGGACTGATTGAATCTGCTCAGAAGGTTTTGAACAGCAGTTTCACGGTCAGGTCTGTTGTATTCACTACACAAATGAGGTGGAACATCTATCTCCAACCGGACTCCCCCTTCGTTCATATGAGAAACACTTGCCATCTTAAAAACAGTTTCCATCAAACTGTTGACATATTCTGAAAGATTTAAGCATATTAGTATTAGTCAGTTGTTAAGATATATATATGTTGAGGATGTCACTGATCATAACATTTAAATGCTGAGAAATTAAAGGGAATGTTAATTATCTCATTATCATTATCTCCACACTGCAATGTACATATATATTTTTTAAATGGCAAATCCCAACCATAAGGTAACAGACTTGACAGAACACATGCACATGTTATAGAAACTGTAACTAAAAATGTAAGTACATGTAACTAAGTCTAAGCCAAAATTAGCTTTAAAAGTACAGGAAAGAAATTATGAAACAAATAGCTATGTAGATTCTATTCAAAAGTATTGTAGTGGGCTGGGAAATACATTACGATTTTTAACCCCGAAATGATACCCCCAGGAAGGGATCAGGTCACTGATTTTCTGGAATATGAATTTGCCTTATTAATTGCCTTTTTATTTTACTAACCTCATCAGAGCTCACCACTTCTAATTCAAGGTCTTCTGTCTTGTTCATCTGTCTAGCCTGTTCTTTGTCGTATTCTGTTATAATCTGTATAAAAGTAAAACTATTACATTAAGTCAACTGATTACATTTATAAAAAATTATTCTCGTTAAAATTAAAAACCGTCAACTTATTCAAATATTGTAACCGAAGCCTACAGCTAGTAGTATTTAACTACTACGGCAAACTACATGTACTATAATCTATAACTCCAGTGTTACCTGGTTAAAAAAAATAATATCATTAAATTTAGCACACGACTAAAATTATACATAAATCTTTCCCTGAGTTGCAATAAAATAATAATACAGTCTAACTTAACTGCTGTTACATTCAGCTCAGCCTCTGGTAGTTATAATTGATTGATAATGATCAATGATGATTGTACGTATTGTCAGAAGTTAAAGCAGTGATTTGTGCCATTGTGGCATAATTAAACTTCAATAAATTATAGATTAAAAGTACAGTATTTTTAGTACACATCAATACAACTAAATTAACATGTCGACAGTGTAAGCTTATAATATACAGTCTACTAGTAAGACTACTACACAACTTTACAAGTACATTTGTGACAATCACATGTCAACAACAAGAAAACATATTATTAATTCAACTTCAAGACTTACCCTTGCAGCTTCCCTTTTAGCATATCCAAGCCTAAGTTCTTTGGGAGGTGACGTCGGACTCTTGAGTCTGAGATGTGGCCGAATGGGAAGGGGACAACATGTCTAATCGCGGCATTTTGCTGGGGTTTGAAAAAGTTGAAGATTTGTCACTGTCAGACTCTGTGGCAACAGTTTGAGTTACAGTACAGGCATGAATTGTAGGAACGGCATCGCAGCTCAGTCTGGCATTTTGGGGGATTTTTTGCATGTGTTCAATTTCAAACCTGTGCCTAAATGGATAGCATTCAAGTGAAATGAACATATCGCCGAATATTCTGTAGGTCCATTCCAATGGCCGCGTTTCGTTTTGACGAAATCTTTCCACTGTCTCCTTACTGACGGATCCTTCGGAAAAGAATGGACTGAAACTCCGTCGGCACTTGTTTTTCCACACCCAGCAGCTACACATCTCACGCCCATACCCCTACTGCTTCCCCCACGATCTCCTCTAGGCATACTTCTACTTTAGAACTTTCAAAATGTAATCAAGACTGCTGTCAGTTGTCTTCCAACGTGTAGGCAACAACAACAACACGCCCTGCGTTCATAAAATGACGTCACCTCCTCGCAGTCAGCCGGAAACTCCCGATTGAATCAACCACTCGACAGTACTGAACACACCTGAGTCGGCGTCTTCGTTAAAATGGCTTATTTTAAAATCTTTTTTTTTTAAATCACTTATCGGATTCATAATTATTTTAAATATTCATAAATAATGCTATTAAAATCTGCAATGTAAAGGCTCTTTAAGGTTACTCCCCTGCTCTTGGTTTAGCTTCAGATTATTTTGGACATTTCTTGTTTTGAGTTGTTTTACATTCGTGGTGTATAATTTTCCCTCGACTCCTAGTCCACATCTCAATTGCACCCACACTACATTTGTTTCTACTTATTATTCCTATGGTATAGTTTTTATTTTGTTTTTTTTCTCGGTTGTATAATGCTTCATCAATTACTTGTTAAACATTTGGGTCAAATGTTTTTTTTGTGGGGGGCATGTAATACTCCAGAGTATAATTGAGTATTAATTGATGAACGTAATTGGTGGTTATACATTATATATTATTCAGTTTACTACAGTTGTAGTATTTTCCTATCATTAACATTGATCAATGAATGAATCCCCATCTCCCCTATGCTAATTTCTTCATTGGACTCGTCCAGCCAGGTCACGTGGGTGCCAGACCAGTTTTTCTGTAGAAGATGCTGCCATGTTAAGACCGATGCTTTTGTATTTGTTGTGTTGAGACAAAAAAGTAAAACGTTTGACTTAAAACATTTGTCGTTAGGTTGTCTTCTACCTGGGTGAACCTACCGACTAGCTCCCTGGTGCCGCTATACAAGTAAA
>CAXASE010000057.1:0-28000 GCA_963971465.1 Lepidochitona cinerea
TTCAAGTATTCGATTCCAGTAACATTAACTGGTATAGGATTCAAGTAATAATTACAAATATTAATTTCCAGTTATATTTACAAATATTTGATTCCAAGTATATCTCCATGCATCAAATACCAGTTTTATTTTCAAACACTCAATTTCAGTTATATTTTAAAGTATCTTATTCAAGTTGTATTTCCATTTTATGAAATTCCAGTTACATACCCAGTTCTACGATTCCAGTTATATTTCTTAGTATCCAATTCCAGTAGTATTTTAATTTGGAAGTAATTACTTCCAGTTTTATTTGAAGTATCATATTCCAGTTATATATCCAACTATCATATTCCACAAAAAATCAGTTAGTTACTGTCTTTTTGAAAGTTAGTATGAAAGCATTCTCATTATTGGTTGCGACTACACTTTCTTGAAAAATGGCAGAAATTCTTTTACCCATGATTTTTGGTTGACGCCCAAAACGGGAATCGTACTCGGGTCCCAGACTGTGAAACCTATCGCCAGCACTAAATGTTGGCTGTCTGATCCATTCAACCAACCGGCAGCCTCCTTTCAAGAAAGTGTATCCCCCCAAGAATACTAGCATATTTCAGTTTTATTTTCTATTTTTAGAATTTGATTTCAGTAATACTTTCAAAATTCATATTTCAATGTATATTATTAGTGTCCATAAATATATTATTCCAGTTATATTCCCCCAAAATACCCTTAGAACACAGTATATATATTCTGGTAGTGGAAGTAGACATTTCAAATAGAATTCATATTCTGGTTCTGGAAGTGTTTTTTGTACACAGTACACATTTTGTACTGGAAGTATTTTTTAATACACAGTACACATTCTGGTACTGGAAATATTTTTGAGCACAGTACACATTCTGGTACTGGAGTTATTTTTTGAACACAGTACACATTCTGGTACTGGAAGTATTTCTTTGAACACAGTACACATTCTGGTACTGGAAGTATTTTTTTGAACACAGTACACATACTGGTACTGGATGTATTTTTTTGAACACAGTACCTATTCTCGTACTGAAATGATTTTTTGTGTACAGTACACATTCTTGTAATGGGAATATTTCTTGAACACAGTACACATTCTGGTACTGGAAATATTTTTGAACACAGTACACATTCTGGTACTGGATGTAGTGTTTGTGCACAGTACACATTCTGGTACTGGAAATATTTTTTATAGCACAGTACACATTCTGGTACTGGAAGGGTACACAGTACACATTCTGGTACTGGAATTTTCTGTGTAAACAGTACTCATTATGGTATTTGAAATATTTTTTGAACACAGTACACATTATGGTACTTGAAATATTTGTTGAACAAAGTACACATTCTGGTACTTGAAATATTTTTTGAACACAGCACATATTCTGGAACTGGACGTATTTTTTGTGCACAGTACACATTATGGTACTGGATATATCTTTTGGGTACACAGTACACATTCTGGTACTGGACGTATTTTTTTAACACAGTACACATTATGGAACTTGATATATTTTTTGAACACAGTACACATTATGGTACTTGAAATATTTTTCGAACACAGCACACATTATGGTACTGGACGTATTTTTTGAACACAGTACACATTATGGTACTTGAAATATTTTTTGACCACAGTGCACATTATGGTACTGGACATATATTTTGGGTACACAGTACACATTCTGGTACTGGAATTTTTTTGTAAACAGTACAAATTATGGTACTTGAAATATTTTTGAACACAGTACATATTATGGTACTGGACATATCTTATGGGTACACAGTACACATTCTGGTTACGGATTTTTTTTTGTAAACAGTAAACATTATGGTTCTGGACGTATTTTTTTGTGCACAGTACACATTATGGTACTGGATATATATTTTGGGTACACAGTACACATTCTGGTACGGAATTGTTTTTTGTAAACAGTACACATTATGGTTCTGGGCGTTTTTTTTGTAAACAGTACACATTATGGTACTTGAAATATGTTTTGAACACAGTACATATTATGGTACTGAACATATCTTATGGGTACACAGTACACATTCTGGTACGGAATTTTTTTTTTGTAAACAGTACACATTATGGTTCTGGACGTATTTTTTGTGCACAGTACACATTATGGTACTGGATATATATTTTGGGTACACAGTACACATTCTGGTACGGAATTGTTTTTTGTAAACAGTACACATTATGGTTCTGGGCGTTTTTTTTGTAAACAGTACACATTATGGTACTTGAAATATTTTTTGAACACAGTGCACATTATGGTACTGGTCATATATTTTGGGTACACAGTACACATTCTGGTACTGGAATTTTTTTTGTAAACAGTACAAATTATGGTACTTGAAATTTTTTTTTAACACAGTACATATTATGGTACTGGACATATCTTATGGGTACACAGTACACATTCTGGTACGGAATTTTTTTTTTGTAAACAGTACACATTATGGTTCTGGACGTATTTTTTGTGCACAGTACACATTATGGTACTGGATATATCTTTTGGGTACACAGTACACATTCTGGTACGGAATTGTTTTTTTGTAAACAGTACACATTATGGTTCTGGACGTTTTTTTTTGTAAACAGTACACATTATGGTACTTGAAATATTTTTTGAACACAGTACATATTAGGGTACTGGACATATCTTATGGGTACACAGTACACATTCTGGTACGGAATTGTTTTTTTGTAAACAGTACACAGTATGGTTCTCGACTTTTTTTTGTGCACAGTACACATTATGTTACTGGATATATCTTATGGGTACACAGTACACATTCTGGTATGGAATTGTTTTTTTGTAAACAGTACACATTATGGTACTGGACGTATTTTTTTTAACAGAGTACACATTATGGTACTTGAGATAGTTTTTGAACACAGTGCACATTATGGTACTGGTCATATATTTTGGGTACACAGTACACATTCTGGTACTGGAATTTTTTTGTAAACAGTACAAATTATGGTACTTGAAATTTTTTTTCGTACACAGTACACATTATGGTACTGGACGTATTTTTTTAACACAGTACACATTCTGTTACTTGAAATATTTTTTGAACACAGTACACATTATGGTTCTGGACGTATTTTTTGTGCACAGTACACATTATGGTACTGGATATATCTTTTGGGTATAAAGTACACATTATGGTACTGGACGTATTTTTTTAACACAGTACACATTATGGTACTTGAAATATTTTTTGAACACAGTACACATTATGGTACTGGATATATCTTTTGGGTATAAAGTACACATTATGGTACTGGACGTATTTTTTTAACACAGTACACACTATGGTACTGTACATATCTTTTGGGTACACAGTACACATTCTGGTACTGGACGTATTTTTTGTAAACAGTAAACATTCTGGTACTTGAAATATTTTTTGGAACACCGAACACATTCGGGTACTGGAAATATTTTTTTAGATCACAGTACACATTCTGTTACTGGAGATACTCTTTTGGAACACGGTACACCTTCTATTGCTGGAAATCATTTTTTTGCACATCCTGAATGGGGAACATTTGAACAGTACATTTTTTAAAAAAAGAAAAGTTTGGTTAACGAAGGACAAATGAATCTAGATTTTGGTTAATATTTTGATCACCATTTTCGACAAATTGATAAATGTTCTTCATAAATGGAAATTTTGCTTATATACATTGAACTGAGTTGGCTCGTAAGGAGTATATTTCCTGATTGTGGTTCTTGAATTAATGTAGTTTAATCTGAATAGCTTCGTGGTAACTGTAATAAGTTGGTATAATGGTTACATCAGGAACATCATCAAATCCTTTGATATATACATGGTCAATTATCGTGCCCATCTCTGTTGTTGGTGATGTTATACACTGTACGTAACCTCTGTCTTGAAATAGTTCCTGTGTAACAGAGCTTCCACTCAATGTGTTTTCATTGAAATCTCCCATTACAATAGTCTTCCCGACTAATGTTTTTAGTAGCATCTCTAAGGTCTTTGTAAACTGTTTCACTTTGTATGAAGGCGGTCTGTAAATTACTGCAACTGTTAAATCACCATCATAAATTTTGAAAAGTAGATGTTCAAGGTTTTTGATTGTTGATCTGATAATACTATACTTTTTCTGTGTATTAGCATATAATCCAACACCCCCATGAGCTTGATGCATCAGAACTGCTGTAGTATCTGTTGAATCATCATATGAAACTGCTCTTGGTACATTGTAAAACTCAAAATGGGTTAGCGGACAGAGTGAAGATATTCCTATATCCGTAAGCCACGTCTCTGTCAGACAAACAAAATCAGCACTTATAATTCTAACATCTTTCTCCAAGTCTTGATAATGTACCAGGAGCCCTTGGATGTTATGAAGAATAATGTTAACAGATGAGTCTGTGACTCGATTAGTATCTGCAGGTAAGAATGCTGGCATATCCGACAGACTCTTCTGAACATTTTTGTTACAGAAAATCGCATGTTCATTAAAACCCTGTATGATCAAGCCAGATATTGTTTTTACACGACTCAAAGCCACATATGCCTGACCAGGTGAGAAAATTTCATCTAATGAAACTACCGCTTTGTCAACAGTTAGCCCCTGTACCTTGTGAACAGTACATGCCCATGCTAGCTTTAGTGGGAACTGTCTTCGTACCGCTCCTTTTTTATTCAAATTATCTTCATGCGGTTCAATTGGTGTGGTTTCTTGTGAAGTGACTCCAACGGACCTACGTAATTTCTGCCCTATTACTTCATGATCAAACTTAACATGGATAACTTTAGGAAAGCTGCCTCTTGTTTCCATTTCAATGAGTGTTACATTTCCGAAAACCCCATTTACGAGCCCATCGGTTACATCAATATTTCTGGTCAACATTACCCTTGCACCTTCTGCTATATAGAGCGTTGTTGATAGATTGGAGTTCTTGCACAATGAACGTGAATGTGGTTTGTCCCGTCTAATTAGTTTACCGGTTCTACCATCCTTTGCAAAATCTTGAGCTTCAATAACCACCGGTTCCTCGCAAATGCTTTCCAATGACCTCATGTTGAATTTATCCACTTGTGAATTTTTTGAGAAAATATGTAAGCAATCAGATTCGTCTTGTTTTTCACACGTTTGTAATAATGCAATATCTTTTTGAGGCATGGCATCAGATCTCATTTTTTGTCGGATTCTGTTCAAGACACTGGCAAATGTAAGGTCTTCCTTCTGTCTCATTATTTCATTGAGTTCGACAATACTAAAATTATCCTGCCACAAGTTTACAGCTGAAGGCCGAAACAAAGGTGTTCCCAAAACAGGTGGTAATTGGTAAAAATCTCCAACTGCAATTATTGATACTTTACCAAATGGTGCTTCTCCAGTCTGTTTTACTTGCTTAAGTCTGCCATGAATGTACTGAAGAATTTTGTGGTCAACCATTGATATCTCATCTATGATAAGTATCTCCAAAGAGCTCAGCTTTGCACGTAATGTGTTGAGTTTTTCCTCGCTTAACCTTTGATATGGCAGTCTAGAATCCACATTGATTAGAAATGTGTTGTGAATTGTACTGGCTCCAATATTAAAAGCTGCCACACCTGTAGGTGCTGTCAACAATACAGATATATCATCAGGATTAGGTAAATTACGAGCAAGTATACGTGTACATTCATACTGTATGGATCTAATCAAATGGCTTTTACCTGTACCAGCACCACCAGTTACAAAAACATGAAATGGTTCCGGATTGCTCCCATTAACTTTGTCCAGGCACCATTGACGAATTTTGTAAAAAAATTTCCTCTGTTTGAAATTCAGAGATCTTAATAGATTTTCAGCCTGTGTGTGGCTTAATTGTGTCTGTCTTAATTCCATTCTATGGTCCTTAGTACTAGTAATTAAACCCGGAATTGTGGATAGGTCCTTGCTCTTTTCAAAGTATTCTTCCGATTTTAGAGAATCCTTACGTTTTTGTTCAGTTTCGTGTCGTTCGGATTCTGTTTCTGGACAAATCTGTGCCCATGCATCTTCCAAACATCCATCAATTTCCAGCATTTCCTGTGCTTCTTCAATCGCTTGTGCTTCTTTTTCAAAAAGAGACCGATTCCGTTCAACAATTACCTTGACAGTCTCCAGTTTATCAGATATTGTAACAGCTCCTGCTCGATAAAAGTCTTCACAGTTTTCAAATGTACTGGGTTTGAGTTGGGTATCAGTGCGATGGGGCAGGAAGAGTTGTAAACTGCTTTTATAGTACAGTTCAGGAGATTTTGTAGGAGAGAACCGAGCATAACGTACAACTGCTGGGTCTGTTCTTGACCTTTTTCTGATATATCCTAAGCCACTCTTGAGCTGATATATATATGTTGCATCACCTTTAGATCTGTAAACTTCGTCCTGTGAAATAATCCTGTATTCGGAGCAAAAAGATGCTAGGCACAGATTGTTGAAATCAATGTTATCTGGACGGGCTTTATAACGATCAACTATACCAGTCATCCAAATATCTTCCTCATCAAGGTCATTTTCTTCACTTTTCTTCTGAAGTACTTTCAAAGGTAAACTTAATTTGATAGGATTATCTCCTTTTGGTATAAATTGGACTTTCCTTGATCCACATTTTAAGCGTAAATTGCAGACACGATAAGCAGCTTCCTGAGCACTAACTTCACGATTATCTATGAAGGCTGTTCCTATTTTCTTCATGGCATTCTTGGCATCAAGGTTATCTTGCTTTACGGCTTCACGTTGAGTATTATCCGACAACATTGACATTTCCCTCTCTGATTTCGAGATGTATGACACGATATAAACAATGCAAGCAAATGCATCAAATACATACTGTATGTCCATATTGGCGTTCCAGCATCTAAGAAGATCAGCATTGTATTGATTGATCCAGACATCATGTAAATTACGATGGAGTACAAGGTGTGACTTTTTTGTTACTAAACACATGGCTTTTTCAAAGATAGTTTGGTTTATCTGTAGGTACGTGTATAATTCTTCGATCGACTTGAAATTGTTATCCGTGTCATTTAATGCTTTCCACATACTAGAGAGTATTGATCTGCCAATAGCTGGAGTCATTTTGTTAAGGGATGTTTCCTGATCACCATCCTGATCATTATCTGATGTTTTCTGAGAAGTGTTCAATTCATTCTCTGATGTTTTCTTTTCAAAGCCATTCCCTTTGTTTGATCTTTCAGGACCATCATGTGCTTCGTCGCTTTCAACAGGACGACAAATAAATGTCTGGTTTGAGGGTGGTCTTGGGAAATTGAAACGACAGTCAGTTCCCTTCTTTTTACAAGACTTTGAATGTCTGGAACTGTGTGTTTGAACACTAGTTACAATTTCTTGTAGTTCTTCATCATCAGAATCAGGCAATTCACAAGTTACATATTGGTCAACAAAAGACGTTACCATCGCATCGTCATCTTTATCCACTTTGGGAGCATTTTCAACCCAGAACAAGCAATGGGTGTGTGGTGATCCCCGCTGTTGAAATTCAACACGGTAAAAATAGTCGACTATTTTTCCAATTGGATGTGCTTGGGACATGATAACATTTGTTAAGAAATGGTGGAATCTTTGATCAAACATTCTAGCAACAGTCACTGGGTTACTTCGTAACACTTCACATTTCTGATGCCAATCTAATTCACTAGCATTTCGATGGTCTCCCTGTTGGATTAATATGGCTTCAATTACTTCATTCCACCTGAGATCTGCTGCTGAGAATGAACAGAACCATGTTGGTATTCCAAGTTGTCTTAACATAGCGAATAGGTCTTTTTGAGCTGCCTGCCAAAATGGTGGTGTACCTCTTATTGGTTTCAGAAATTTGTAACCTTCATCAGATTTGAAAAGCTTTTTCAAATTTTCCTTTTCCATCAGCATGTCTCTTGTAACTTTATATTCAACTTTACCACCTTTTCGTAATGCAATTGAAACACTGGAAGCTATCTGACTGACTTCTGACAAATACTGTGCAAAGAACAAATAATCTGTATTTCTAGCAAATCTATTATCAGCATTCATGAGGCGACAATTAAGATATCGGGCTAATGTTATCCTTTCATCCCGGTCATCTTTAAATGTTGATAATCCATTTGGGAATAGACCGGGAAATGACTTTGCTTCATTGCCATCATCTAACATAATGTTAACTGGATTGTTACCTTCCCCAGGAGCTACACAAACTATATCATCAAAATGCTGATCCAACATTTCCTGACCAATATCAACAGGTTGAAGACATGTATCCATTAAAGCTCCTCTCAATCTCAGATCAGCTTCATCTTCTATCACGTTTTCATCCAGATCAGGTAATGAGTCTGTATCATCATTGTTCGAATTATTAACATTGCCGCCAGTTTCAATGAGCTTTTTTCGGCATTTTTGAGGACTTCTTGCATCAGCTGTATTTGCCCTACACTGGTCACTTAATTCAATCTGAACTGTTGTATTATCTGTTATGACATTGTTGTTTTCACTCTCATCCTTTCCTGAGACGTGAGTACCTTTAATATCACTTTCTGTAATCTCTGAGTGAGGATTTTCCCAGTCCCCATTGATGTTTATTGATGCATACCACTTATTGTTTTCCTTTAAATACTCCAATGCAGATTCCAAATGAGCTTTATTAACAAACTGATATTGATAATGCCCTTTATAATGGAGTCTTCTTTTCAGTTTTACTCTGATAATGAGATCATCACATTCTGTCCTTGGCAGGATATCTGTTGGATGATGAACTTTGGATGGTACACATACAACAGGGCCATGTACACAGTGTTGTCCGCCTTTAGGTAATGACATCATCTTCATGAATGGGATATTCAAACAGATCAAATGTTGTTCAAGAGAGTTCAAACATGCTAATTCTTCAGGAACTGGCTCAAGACCCATATTGTTCACAACTGCTTCAGCAGGCATTTTCCCAATGTTCACCTTTCTATGACATGTATGACAAATCCACAGTTTTTTTAAATTTTCAGGAGATATACAGTGTTCTTCACATTGTTCAGTACATTGATGTAAATATGTTGTAGTTAGACACTTGTTGATAATACATGCTGCAGCTCTTCCTTTGTTTATATAGGAGTCCCTTTTGCACTGAATTACTTGTTTTTTAAAAAGAAGTCTGTGACAAATACAACAAACATATATTGGTCCTTGGCATATTACACTTCTGAAATGCTTTATAACATTATTTATCCTGGATTGATCCAATCTATGTGTCTTTCTTTTCCAATTCACATACTCTGTCAAGGCTGATCTCCGGTGAACAGAATTCTTGTACTTTTGAATACTGGAAACCTTAACTTTGTGTCTATGTTGTTGATCAACTTGATATTTGGTCATACTGGCATTTTTTTTCTTTACCCTGTGTTCCTCATCAATATTGTATTTGATCATACTGGCATTTTTTTTCCTCAACCTGTGTTCCTCATCAACTCGGTATTTGTTTATACTGGCATCTTTTTTCTTTAGCCTGTGCTCTACATCAACTTGATATTTGATCATACTGGCATGCTTTTTCTTTAGTTTGTGTTCCTCGTCAACTTGGTATTTTGTTATACTGGCATATTTTTTATTTAGCCTGTGTTCTTCATTGGACATGTATTTAGTCTTACTGTGCTTTTTCAGGTTATTCCTATAATTATCATCATGTTTATATCTTTTAATACCATCTAATTTTACCTTTTCTCTGTATGTTGTGTCTGTGTGATATAGATTCCTTGATCGGGCAATGACACTATTTCGGTAATTTGCATTATCAAAATAATGTTCCTTCCGTTTCTCCCTGTAATGTATTGGGTCTGTACAATATGCATCTCTGAAAGACCTTTTCTTTCTTTCTGCAAACAATTCATCTTTTTGGTATCTTTTAGCATCTTTAGTTCTTCTGTTACATCGTGTCATGTTTAAGGGATTTTTTCTTTTCTTCCTGTGTACAGAGAAAAGACTCTTCTTCTTACGTTTCCTACTAGATCGTTTCTCAGGAAAGTGTTCTACAGGATTTTCCACAAATACAGCTGTGTCGTTATAAGGGACATATCCAGGAAACGAGATTACATCATTGTTTGGGATCAATCTAGATGACAAGCATGTACAAGTGTTTGATGACACACCACTGACATGTTCCACAACCTCATAATGTGATTCATTGCAATGTTTCAAGTAGATTCCCATATGACTTACAGGCCTGCTTCCTAAACCTTCTTTCGGAAACCTCATCCAGCTCTCTCCAAATATATAGATGTCATATTGGAGAAAATTTGCTGCCACAAAAATTTCCACTTCTGTGGCCCATATTCCTACAAGATTCATTTTTGAAGATCGGATATAATCATGAACAGATGTATATGGGGACCTGAGATAAGGTGTAAATCTGTCTTCATTCTGTCTCATGTGTTCCATAATGGCGACTCTCAGTTTTCTGTGATAATCCTCAGTCCCAGATACAGCATATGATAACGCTCTGAAAAAACAGTTGCCATCTCCGACTATTGATCTCGTCTTACATGGATTCCCTGATCTATTCTGACAAACTACAAATTCTTGGTCTAACCATCTATTTTGAATTCTTAAATGTGTGCAGATTGCATTTGTGATATTCAGTGTTAATGGTTCAAATGTGTACACTGTACCTTGCATAGTCTCTCCTGTTACGATAACATCATCACATTCATCAGACTCTGACAATGTTATATACCTGGAAGTTTCCTGAGGAGCAGCACATTTTCTTGAATCGGAGGGAAGTCTCTCATTGTTAGAAATTCCAATATCATATTCGTGGTTTCTTTTACTGTCATGATCCCCATGGTAGTCAGAACTCCACTGCTTAGGTGTATTTTTAATTTCTGTAAGTGAAGTGAATTCTATGGTGCTAAAAGATTTCGCCGGCGTTATTAAAATTCCTGTAATTTCAAATTGTGTGTACTCACCCAAATTCATTGACTGTGCTAGCTGCATACAGTGAGATAAAACTTCATCAATACTCAAAGCTTTGATAATAATTGATGTGCCATCGGAAAGCTGACAGCCAGTCGTAGAATTTCTGGAATGAGAGTCAAATACATAATAAAGTCCATGTTGATGTATCACTGAAAATGTGTTTTGTGCAAAAGTAACCAAACAGCCAGAAAAATCCGACAATCCTACTGAAAGAGCTTTTTCTAAAGTCATTAGGATATCACCCAAACCTTCTATATCCAATTCTTTACCAATAATACCAGGTAATGAATCACCAAATTGTAGCATGAATCTTGTACCTAGTAAGTCAATAGTATGGGGTAATTCAGAAACTAGCAAATAATCATGTGTTACTGAAGTGGATTTACGTATCAACTCATATAACTCATTCCCTTTGTCCAACACAAAATCTAGATCAGATGAATTCCATGACTGAGTATTTTTCAATTGACTATACACAATAGCCAGCGCACTATTACAGACGCATTGCTTTCCACTGTTATTGCCATATTTTGAGTTACCTTGATTAAAACTTCCACAAATGATCTCTTTTTTCATGTTCACAGAATGCTTATTTATGTTCGATGACTTACCGGATTTGACACCAACTCCATTACCTTCTATTCCAAGCTCTGTTTCAATCTGCTGCAGTTGTTTGGTTCTGTTATTCTTGTTGTTCACAGTCATAGCAGATGAATTCATTTCAATGTGGGATTTAATGTGGATCTTTCCATGGTTGCAGTCAGATTCAGTTAGATATAAGACAGGATAGGATTGTTTATTCACGTCATGTTGATCATCTTTGCTATCTAACACATTCAGTAAGTTATCTTCATCCCTAATCTGTTGGTATCTGCTCTCTTTCAAGTGTTGTGGGGTTTGTATTACATGTTCCAATTCGGAGTTAATGGTCAAACAATTTGAGTAATCTGTCACATTTCGTGAGTTACATGTGAGTTGTTTTGGGGTCTCAATCACATAGTCTATATTCCTCTCATTTGGTGAAATAATGGTCATTTTTTGTGAATCTTCTGTCATATTTCGCGAGATTTCCATCACTTTGGGTGAGATTTCTGTCCCTTGGGAAGGTAGTCCTGTCAGTTTTTGTAAGTTATCTGTCAGTTTTAGTGAGTTTTCGGTCGTATTTTGTGGCTTTTCTGACACATTTCGTGTGTAATCTGACACATTTCTAGTGTAATCTGACACATTTTGTGTGTAATCTGACACATTTCGTGTGTAACCATTGGAATATTTCTTACCTTCGTTTTCTGTTTTACTTTTTCTTTTGGACAAACCTTTCTTCCAGTATTTTTTACGTGGCATCTGTCAAACAAAAATTACAGAAACCATGCCATTAGTAAAATAGTTAATTCCAACGTAAATATTCTTTCAAAGAAATAACAGGAGTGGCTGGAAACCCCAAATACACCCAGAAAGGCACAGTAACTGAGGCCATACCGAAACAAATCCTTCCATATACATTTTAATTGTATTTAAAAAATTCAGAGGAAAGAGGTTTAAGCTTGATAAAAGGTGATGTAATGTCAACAAATTGAAATCTTACCACTAAAACCTGAAGCCGTTCAAATGGGCTACTGGTATTCGGATCAACAATCAGTAATGCCCCACTTACCGCCGTAGCCTATTGAACATTTGTTAAGAAGCCCAATTTACATGAGCTTACTACAACTAAAACCACTAAAATTAAAGATAGGACACATAAAAGATGTCCAGTTAGATTTATATTACAGAAATGGGGTCAAAAACAAAACGAAGAATCGAAGCCTGATTACGACAACAACAAGCAGTGTCGGTTAACTTAAACTAAAGTGCTGGATTATTCTCATTTCAGGCGTTTTTACCTGTGGTTTACAATAAAAAAAAATAATGGGTAGGTTTTTCGAGTCCCTCGTACCCGCTCGTCAGTTTGTATTTCTCAGATAAAGTACTTAAATTATACTGTGCCCTTAGATAACTCATACGACTCAAACGTTAGGGAGTTTGTGTGCTTGTTCAGGTTCAAGGTTTGTTTACATTGCAGGTACTTAATAAATCTAAATTTCATTTCAGATTAAAAATACTAAATGATGCCTGTGGAAAATACAGAAAACCGCGCACTGTTTTTCATGTAAACAGTATTCTGTTTTTCCCGGCAAGTGTGCCTTTAACTAGAATTGTCCTCAGTACAAGTCATGAATTCTCGCTTGCTGCTAAATCGTGATGTTAAAATTGTTGGCGTTGTTTATTAACAAGCATGCAACGTACATTGTCAATATTGGTCGTACTAAAATGTTTCAGTTTTTTAGAGAAACAGTTCATAATTTACCAATCATACGTAAAACAAATGTAATTGCCAATTTCGCAGCTCAGACCACTTTAAGTAGATTAGGAAATCTTAATATCGTTTATCTATATTATTTGGCTATACAATATATATAACAGTTAGTTGGCTTTGAAAAGCAATACATTTTTCAGATATTCATCCCATAAGTTAAAATACATGGAACTATAAACACGAGGTCATACATGGTTTGCGACAAACCTACTGTCAATAAGGTACACATCGTCGGAACCCACGATTAAAACTTACGCTCACGCTCACTTTACCCGTGGGACAATTGGAAGCAGATCTGCCGTTTCTAATTTAATATGCACGTTGACATTGATTGGTCCCAATTAGAATCCGCGTTACATAAGCATCTATGCAGTGTTCAAAACAAAGATGGACGACGATTCGGTTTACACTTCAATTCTATAAAAGTGTCTCCAAACTGAAGAGTTACAACGTTTATAAAACTTTTGATTGTCCCGAAAGGAAACGGGCGTTCCCAGAAAACGAGCCTTTCAATCGCAGTTGGCCCAGGGGTAAAAGGCGAGCTTGTTGAGAATTTAACCCTGGGTATCCGAGGATGTAAGGTACAAAACATGAAAGAATTGTTCATATTGTGTCAAAACTGTAAAACCAATAGAGCAACAAGAGTTTCGGGAAACCCAAACTACGCCCGGAAAGGCACAGTAACTGCGGCCATACCAAAACAAATCCTTCCATATTTATTTAAATTTAATTTTCAAAATTCAGAGGAAGGAGGTTGAAGCTTGGTAAAAGGTGATGTAATGTCAACAAAATGAAATCTTACCACTAAAACCTATTTGGATCAAAGATTATTAACAAGATTTGTACTCGGTACAAGTCATCAATTCTCGCTGCTGTTAAATCGTGATGTTAAACATTGCTTGTTGTCAATATAGTTTGGACTAAAATGTTTCAATTTTTTAGAAGAGTAGTCTATAATTTACTAATCATACTTAAACAAAGGCAATTAATTGGCAATTTTGCAGCTCACACCAATTCAAGTAGATTTGAAAATTTTTCTCATAATATCATTTTTCTATATTATTTGGCTACAAAAAAAAAACAGTTGAGCATGGCATGGCCATGTGGTATGGAGGACCGTAAAACTGTCAACACTTGTAGTGATAAGAGACTTAGAGCTTTAGAGTCTGTTTAAATAGAGTACTGGTAAGTAAATAGAACAAGGCTGGGTTACTCATCTCTTTGTCTGTAGATAAAACTTTAATCCTTATATGTATTTTTCATTTGATTAAAACGTTATATATTGATTTAAGAATAGTTTTAATCAATTTAGAAACATAATGGCAATTTGAAAAAATCCTTTTTTGATGAGAATCGGAAAAGTAGAAGCCATTTTATAATTTAAGGGTTATTTTCATGAAAATGAAAGTAAGAATAAAAGGGAATGTACATAATCCAATAATTTGCAATAGTTGATATCATAAACAATTTTTTTACACACTGTCTGTTAATATGGTATGTAACATGAAAGATTTGAAAACATCGGATCATATTTGTTAAAGTTATGGAGAGAAAAAGTAAATATTACATAACCCATTATGGCTGCCATATTACGCAATGTATGATGTCAAAAATAGTTCGCGACACACCTTCCACCCATAAGGTATATACTCAGAAAAAATTGTGCAGATGGAATCAAAACTTTGGAAGTTATGGAGCGGAAGAGAAAGCGGACGCCGGACAGCCGGACGGACGGAGATGATACCATAATACAGCCCGCTTTTCAAGCCGGGCGTATAAAAAGGGAATATGACATAACCCATTGGGTTGCTGTACGCAACAGGTGATATCATAAACAGTTTTTGACACTACGTCTGTTAATATGGTATGTAACGTGAAAATATTGAAAACATCGGACCATATTTTTGTTAAAGTTGCGTAGAGTTAAAGTAAATATTACATAATCCAACATGGTTGCCATATTACGCAATTTATGATGTCATAAATAGTTACACCCAGTCAAAACTGTAGTTATGGGGCTAAATGGAATATTACATAATCATATATATGTCAAATACTGTAACCAGTTATGTCAAAAATAATTCTCGACACACTTACCCAAGAGGTATATACACAGAAAAATTTTCAAGATGGAATCGAAACTTTGTTATGGAACGAAAGGGAATATCAACTAATACAATATAATACAATATAAACTAATACAGAAAAAATTGTCAAGTTGGAATCAAAACTTTGGAAGTTATGGAGCGGAAGGGAAAGCGGACAGCCGGACGGGCGGAGATAATACCATAATACAGCCCGCTTTAAAAGAACTTATTCGACAATTTAATGGGATTTTTAACTAATCTCAGTGTGTTTAAGTCGATGTGAAAAGGTAATGATTCTCGTAACTTCATTTAAAGTAATTGATGAGGGCAAGATGAGAATGGCAGTTATTTCCCAAGAATACATATAAAATGCCTGGAAACGTATTCCCTCAAGCGTATCATGTTTTGTCTTGACATCCATGGGCGCTGCCATCTTGTTTTAGAATGCATTTATGAGCTGATGTAGTGCCGATTATATTTTGGATTTTTAGCAAATATTCTGTACAGGGATTTGCGATACGGGTTACAATTGTAAGATTACATGTTTGAGAACAGTATAGAACAGAGAAATTAATACCATACACATTACAAATTCTCAGTAGACGAAGTTTACTATACACAAAATTGAGGACGACAGCGTTGGCAGTTTTAGTGTGGGAGGAAACCGGGCTCTATCCCCGGAGGAAAACCACTACCTTCCTGTGGTAACTGGCACGCATCGCACATAGGTCGTTCAAGTGAAAACTCAATCAGAAAATTTTCTATTTTCGAACCCGTGACCCATTGGTGGAAGGTTGTTTGGATAGAGCGTCCGACGTTCTACCTATTGAGTTTATTTCCTGATAACTAATTCTAACTGGGCAGTCCATCAGAGAAAATTATACCGTATACCATAACTCTAAACTAAAGTCATCTTAAAATAATACAACCTAACTTGAAGGGGTATTATTTTAAAATATGATAACGTTCACATGTGCAGAACAAAAGATTAAAGTAAAGAAACATTTCAAAATCTACTCACATTTTATGAATTTGAAAATCCTACAACACAGGCAAAATTTCACTAGTAAATCTTGACAATACGATGGTCAGGGTCAGGATAACAAAGGCCTGGTCTGTTCACCCACAGGGAGACTGTTACTGAAGGCCTTTGATTTATAGCACTTTGACCTCTGACTGGTTTCCATAGGCTATGTTATCATGCAGTCCCTGTGTTTGGTGAGTTCAGTTCTTATCTTCCCTGACGTTAGGTGCTCTAGAAAAATGAACACAGGCCAAACTTTTTAGTGGAAATGAAAGTCTTTTCTACCCTACATTGTTTTCCTAAATATATATATATTAAAACATTTAAAAATATTGATTCAATATGAAACTTCTTTCTGAAGTGGCATGAGCTGCCAAAATTCACACTTTTTTCATAATTTCTGATCGTCACGACAGTAAGAGGCTTTGAAGGCCATCGACAGACTAAATGATTGGCGTTGGAATGATGAAAATCTATACAATATGTGGCCTGTGCGAACCGAAAACGTGTTCGAAAAGTAAAAAAAAATTATATAACCGGGACGACCATTCATTCATTCTAACCAAAAGTTAGTTCAAAACAATACTTCATCGTACATTTTCGAGACTAAAAGCACTAAAAAGCTTTTGAATTATACGTCTTGAGAAAAATTAACCAATAATTTCAACATTCTGTTTTAACGTCAAAATATAAACATTTTGGCAGCTCATGCTTAATTGTATGTAACGCGAAATGCACATATGGAGTCTGATTAAATGTTATTTGGCGATTAAATGTAGTTCCTGGTGGGAGGGTAAGGTTATTTTCTGATAACATCTAGTTACTGTTGGAACGGGTAATGCTATTTGGTGATTATACTTTGCCAATACGTTGAACGTGGCTATTAGACAATTGTGAAATAAGACTTGTTTACAGATTAATCGACAAGTTAACTGGTGAGCTCCATATGAACTAATGCTAACTGGACAGTCCAGCAGAGAAAGTTACACTATGCGTTTACTATGAACTCATAACATCTTGAACTAATACAACCTAACTCGAAAGGGGATTATTTTAAAATAAGATAACATTCACATGTGAAAAACAATGGTAAAGTAAAGGAACATTTCAAAAGCTACTCACATTTTATGAATTTGAAAAACCTGTAACACTTGTAGGTCTAGACCAGATGATGACCAGGATCAGAATGACAAAGTACCCGTCTGGTCAAGACTAAAGGCTTTGAGAACTTTGACCTCTCACTTGTTTCCATCAGCTATCTAATCAGCAATTGGGATTTATAATTTAAGCTCAGTTCTTATCTTCTATGAAGTTAGGTTCCCTGGAAAACTAAACATAGGGCACACTTTAAGTAGAAATGAATTTCTCTTTACAATGTACCCATGTAGTACCATATACAATCACGGTCTTGTTTTTAACACAAAGTACAGATGAATTCATTAAAGCATGTACCAAAAGTTGCAAAACGACGTTGTCCACCAGGAAATTGAAAATTCTATAGATATTATTAACTTGAAAGTGATTAAACTGGCATGAACTGTCAATTGTTTTAAGGACAAAGCAAATGCGTTATTTCAGTTAGAGGCGATTTTTTCAAATGTTTGGAACCGCGTCCAATATGACGGCTGAACTCGGTTTTGTCCTATCTTTAATGTTAGCTAAAACAGGTTTTTGAAAAAAAAGTTCAAAATTTCAATATGGCCTTAAGGGCGCTGGATTCCATACACACAAATGCAAAAGAAGGTTTAGTTTTGGATTGCTAAAAACCACATAAGTGTGAAGTTTCGTGATATTTGACTAATTATCTCTTGTATCATAAGCATTTGAAAAATAAATTGTAACTTGTTACGCCATAATTTTGAATCTAGCCTGATTATGTGCTGGAGAGACTTGGTTATGTATGCATGTATGATCCGGATCCTTCAAGAAGTTCTGAATAGAGAGGTCATTGAAGGTTTAGCATGGAAGCAAGATGGCCGGGTACACAGCTAAACTTTGACCACAAAGTACTTTGCAGTAACCACATGGTAACCACTCAGTACATGACCACTCAGTACTGGTAGGAAAGGTCCCCTTGTGGTACTGTGTGGTCATTGGCCACGTGGTAACCACCAAGTACTGAGCAGTTACCACAAAGTACACGGCAGCACAGTTCCACAAAGTCACAAGTACTGTGCGGTCACAAGTACTATGCGGTCACAAGTACTTTGCAGTCGCAAGTACTGTGCGGTCGCAAGTACTGTGCGGTTGCAAGTACTGTGCGGTCGCAAGTACTGTGCGGTCGCAAGTACTGCGCGGTCGCCAGTACTGTGCGGTCGCCAGTACTGTGCGGTCGCAAGTACTGCGCTGTCGCCAGTACTGTGCGGTCACAAGTACTGCGCTGTTACCATGCAGTACTGTGGTTGCCAGTACTGCTCAGTTAAAAGTACCGAGATGGGACTTACCACATGGTAACCACTCAGAACCTTACAGTTACCACATGGTACTCGACACACAATACCCAGGTGTATCAATATTGTTTACTACCAGGTAATTGAAGGACCAGAAAGCCCACAAAAGCATAAAACTATTGTTATAGGGTTAGCATTCCCTGTACTTCGCCAGTCGTATACGTCAATCAATTCTTTTTCCAAGAATGTTTGATACAATAATAAAATAGCACAAGACTAACTAATCAATACTAAAAAGGAAAAAAAACCTCTATATTTTGAGAGAAGACAATATGTATTTTTGAATAAAAACAAGGTATACATAAATTACAGACCATTAAAACATCACATCACAAATCAGTTCAAAATAGTGTTATGTTAATCAATATACATCTATAATCTTTCTTGGTGATTTATTTCTGAGAAAACGATTTCTATAAATATATTTGTTAGTACATGTTTTAACAAAAGGCGATTTATCAATATTGACCAGTGGAATAAAAGTATTTTACACAGGAATAAACTCATTAACATAAGAGTCGTTGACTTTGTTATGGGCACACGCTGAAAAACCTAAACTGGGTCTTTTTGCTCTTTCGATCGTTAAACTATATGGTTATTATTTAGGCTATTAGCGTTTGTTTTAAATAATGAAAAAATATAATAGGCCTTTTTTTAATTCATTTCATTAAAGCATTAAATAACCAAACCAAAGTAACAAGCGTGAATGTGGGTTGGTTAGTACTTACAGTCATCACTTCTTAATTGAAAATCCTAAACAAATCAGTTTTGTTTTGGGATAACAAAATATCTGAAGTGTAAAGTATGTATTACAGGACTAGATTAGAATGTGATGTTTTTTTTAGCAGCTGCCTTGTAGAAAGATTGTGACAAGCAAAGGAAGTATTTCTCCAAAAGCAAAATAATCCCTACAAAATCGGGACATGCTGTTTCATTTAAAAAGATGCCGATTATGATTTACCTTTGAAAAACGTTACAAGAAAAAGTGAGTTACCATATGAACAACGGATCACCACTAAATTCATACGCAATAGATTGACCTATTCATAAATACATATATTGATGGCCCAAGCTCTAATACATTTGAGTTCACAGTAAATTTCCCACACATGTAAGACATCTAAGAAGGATTACACTGCTAAACTAGTCTTTTCAATTATAACAGTGTAAACATAATAACAAGCATCTAGATGATTGTGTTTCACTGTTACTGGGTGAGACTGGAGGTTCTGCAGCTTATTGTTTCCACTCCTGACAACTGGCTAAGTGGTCTCCATCTAGATTGAAAAAAATAAACAAGAAAAGCTTTGATATTTTAAGTTACATGAAGTATTATATTTTACCGACTTGTTAAATATTGCTTCTGAAATCCTGAGGAACATTAGTAAGAGAATGAACAATATGATTTTATGGGGGGTCTATATGTTATATAATTAACAAACATAAGACTTTTATCTGGCAGCTGGTATCTAGCAGAAATCATCCAAGCATAATATAACTCCCCCAAACAATCAATTTTGCAAAAAACGGACAATGGAGAAATTATCTAAGATGAAAAGTGAAACTCTTCATAAAACTGTGTGAGTTCATATCTTTTACCATGAGTTTGTAACTTTGTATGTGTAGTTAATTTCATTGATTGATTGGGGCTTTGTTTTTTCTAAAGTGTATAGAGGGGTTGATGATGTAGGTTAGAAAATAGGAAACAAAAAAACAAAAAACAGTTTGTTTGTTGATAAGCGACTGACACTTCAAACAGTTCCACACATATTAATTAGCAAAGGTTTTGGAGCTCAGCCTTTGGAATCTTGAAGTAATAAAAAAAAAACAGAAATTACCATAATTACCCTTTTATTTTCAGAAAAGTTTGGGTTTTTTTTTTTGCCCTATTTGAAACTTTACATGATTTATTTCAGTCTCTTACATTGATGATTACTTTAGAAATGTTAAAACCACTACAATGTAGATTGAATTACTTACAATGGATTGCAGGAGAAGTTTCATCTTTTAAAAGGAGCCTCCCCTTTCTTTTGTGTAAACCCAGATTTTCTACCAGCTTCTTGCCAAATATAGTTCTGCTTATTGACCTCTTAAAGAATACTTGTTTCCTCAAACACATTGTTCATTTGGTCAACCTGCACTTGGCATCATACTCTTCAGAAGGTCTTGAAAATAAAAACATACAATAATATAGTAAGGATAACATTAAAAAAAAACATCATGGCATGTAAAGTTGTATTATCTATGAAGAAAGATGGAACGAGACTATATCAAATACAATACTGTACAAGAATTGGATTTCTGTTTTAAATTGGTAGATCTGATGGAGTCCGGGCAAATGTTTATCCATAGTACAACCAGAATTTTTTGTGCTGAACCCCCCCCCCCCCCCCCAACCAAATTTGTGTTTTTACAATTTTGAGTGAAAAAAAATTTTCACTGAAGTACAGGTTTGACTCTTACATCTAATAACTTTGGACAGTTATTTGGCTTCCTGAATCCCTGGCTAGTACTAACCAATAAATACTCCGAAGTTAAGAGATACATTGTTGACATTTTCCATTGTTTAATTATTCTATTGAATGATCTTGTGGCGGGAAGGAGGTTGGGGGTTGCATTTTTAGAAATGTGATTTGGTCAGACTGTAATTCTGTAATAACTAATATCTCACCTCAAACAACTTGTCCATGATCGAAGAGTAAGATTAATGATTGATGGAAATTGCAAGAAAAATGATGTCTTTCTAATACCAGTAGTATTTTACCCTGGCCGCAATATGATAAGTGGGTAGGCCTACTTCAAGTTATTGAAAATTAAATAATGCGCCCACCATGACTTCAATAAATTATGACAGAACTTCAAGTTCAACGACAAGTTGTTTTTTTTTTTTAAATCCTGATGGAAATATCAAACTCCATCGTCAAAAACAATATTGATGTCGTCACTTTGTCGTGCTTATTTTATGATAAAACGGTGCAGAAACTCAAAATGAAATTGAATTTGAAAGCAGAACGCAGAGAGTGCGTTGTTGTTGTAGCACTAGGAGTATCGTGCATCAATGACAACACAGCTTGAAACATTTCTGCCTTCCGTGAAGTCGGCAGAAGAACTAAAAACTGTTACAATTAACCTACCTCATAACAAATTTGACTGCTAAGATGTTTCGGAAGTCAATTTCAGTCCAGGAAAAAAACGCTGTCACCTTCTTTCTGCCAGACGCCGACTTCTGCGCGCGGCAACATTCGAGCAAAAGGAAATAAACACCCTACCGGTTTTGACATGTAATGTTCACGTGGTTACCACCAAGTTACAGGGTTGATACTTATTAATCCTGTTATATTTACAGTGCTTACACAGAAAAACTGATAGTATCTGATAATATAACTGCACATGATATTCTACGGCTTTGACCACCCAGTTACATTACGTGGTTACATACAAGTAGGCCTACTGAATTATAGTTGTAATTTCGTATAGGCCTATATATGTAGGCCTATAGTTACCTAGCTGGTGGTAGCCTACATGTAACTGCGTAGTACTTCGCGGTTGTGACATGTCAGTTACAATGTGTGCAAGAAAGATGGTTACCACGTGGTAACCACTCAGTTACCATGTGGTAACATACAAGTACTGAGTTACAATATTCTATCAGTACTTTGTGGTCAGGGGCTGACAAAACAGAAAGTTACTGTTAACATATCGGTTCCTTGTGATTCTTGTAACAAAGTACTTGATGTTTTCCAACATATGGTAACCACCTGGTAACAACACAGTAACCACGTGGTTACCAGGTGGTAACTTATCTGTAATTACGGATAGTAACCTGGTGGTAACTGTGCGGTACTTAACGGTTTTGACGTGTCAGTTACCATCTGCACAAGATAGATGGTAACCACTAGGTAACCACTCAGTTACCACGTGGTAACATACAAGTACTGAGCTGCAATATTCTATCAGTACTTTGTGGTCAGGGGCTGACAAAACAGAAAGTTACTGTTAACATATCGGTTCCTTGTGATTATTGTAACAAAGTACTTTGATGTTTTCCAACATACGGTAACCACCTGGTAACAACACAGTAACCACGTGGTTACCAGGTGGTAACTTATCTGTAATTCCGGATAGTAACCTGGTGGTAACTGTGCAGTACTTAACGGTTTTGATGTGTCAGTTACCATCTGCACAAGATAGATGGTTACCACGTGGTGACCACTCAGTTACCTCGTGGTAACATACAGGTACTGAGGTGCAAAAACCAGCTCAGTACTATGCTGTCAGCGGCTAGCTGTGTAGTGGCGTAAGACAAAATTCGAAAATACACGGATGCTTAATTGATTGAAATTCTGTCGAGGAATCTTAAGTTTCAAATTAAGTTTCTTAGTTTCCGAGCTTATACTATAGATATTTGAGTATTGACACTTCAATTTAGATTGTTTATTAATGTTTTCTGGCAAACTAAAAATTATTTCACTTATGTGGACCTGTATTTTTTCTCGAGAGGCAATCGAAATGAAAGTGACATTGGTCTCTGAAGCAACTCGGCTTTATAGGCCTTCAATCTTTTCACTGACTGCCTGAAGTCTACCTGTTAGGAACACTTGAGTGTGAACGCTCGTTACCCGTTCCCTTAGAAAAATAGAATAGCATACTCAGATTAAATAAGTAATGTGGCATGAGCTGCCAAAATTCACATCCTTTTCATAATTTCTGATCGTCACGACAGTAAGAGGCTTTGAAGGCCATCGAAAAACTAAATGATTCGCGTTGGAATGAGGAAAATCCATACTGTGTGTGGCCTGTACGATCCGAAAACATGTTTGAAAAGTAAACAAAATTTAAATAACCAGGACCAAAGTTAGTTCAAAACAATACTTTGTCGAGACTAGAAGCACTAAAAAGCTTCTGAATTATACGTCTTGAGAAAAATAGCCAATAACTTCAACATTCTGTTTTAACGTCAAAATATCAACATTTCGGCAGCTCATGCCACTTTAAGCGAGTGTCATGCATGTAATATGTTATAGTAGCTTATATCTTGGCATATAACAAATTTCTGCCAAACTTAAAATTATTTCACTTATGTGGTGATGTAGCCCGGTATTTTTTCTAGAGAGGCAACCGAAATAAAAGTGACACATGTCTCTGAAACAAACATCGGCTTTATAGGCCTTCAATCTTTTCACCGACTGCCTGAAGTAAGACTGCAAGAGTAAGAATGTCTTTAAAAAGCCTGAAATGAAAATTTGAAAATATTCAAATAACACTTTCAGAAATCCCAGAAATTAAGTGCTGATATAATAAGATTTCCCTGTGTTGTATAAATGTAGTTTTACTGCCTACACTGTTTCGCTGAACCAAACACTTGCGATTTGCTGACGTTTATCAATGGATGGAGCTAGCATCCATTTACTTAATAAGACAATACAATATTTAACGAATACAGTTTTAGGTATTCAATCTTAAATTTAGATTATTTCACCTATGTGCTGCGTTACTATGTTGACGGGGTGAAAAACGAACTCTTTATGTGGAAAAAAATTATAATGTTTCTTTACATTGAATCCGAACCATTGTCTAATTGACGGAAGGTTTGTGTCGGATTGAGAGCCCATCACTCTCCAGCTAAATTCGTTTAATTAAGAGACAGATGTTTGTCAGGGATCTTCCAACTAATTAATCTTGAAGTTAAAAGTTTAGACTCACAAATTCCTTCATATGTTCTAACCTGGTAGTGACAGAGTATTTTGTTTTCACGGGGAGTTTATCTGTACCTGTAGTTTAAATTAAAGCTAATTAGCAAAGGTTTTCCAAACAGAACAGACGGCATTTAACGATTCCAGACTTGCGTTAAACAATTAACAAACAATATTGCAGTTTGAAAAAATCTTTTTTTAAAGGAATTGGGCAATTAGAACCTATTTTACATTATTTATCTGAAATGTGCTAGATATAAACGACCAGAAAATAACAGATAGATCAGAAATCGCTAATTATTTCAACGTATACTTTACTACCGCTGCCTCAAAATTAGAAAATGACATTCCGAATACATCCCGTAAATATCAAGAGTTTTTGCGTCCCCCTTTACCTAACGAGTTCAACATGCCTGCAGTTACACCTAGTCATGTTGCATCAATAATATCTGACCTTAAGTCTGTACGCAGTGTAATTTCCCATCCACTTGCGCGTCTTATCAATTTATCCTTTGTCAAAGGCATTTTTCCAGACTGTTTAAAGAACGCTAAAGTAATACCGGTATACAAGAAGGGAAATAACTGTCTTCCTGAAAATTACCGACCAATCTCTATTTTGAGCAGCTTTAGTAAAGTAATTGTAAAGCTATTAGTTAATAACATGAACAAATTCATTGAAGAACACGAAATATTATCAAACTGTCAATACGGTTTCCGATCATTTCATTCCACTGAATATGCATCATCAGTTTTGTACGACAACCTAATTAGAACCAAAGAAAAAAATATTTTACCTTGTTAACATTTATTGATCTATCGAAAGCATTCGATACGGTAAACCATGCAATCCTTCTAGATAAACTAAATTGCTATGGGTTTCGTGGTAGCGTAAATTTGTGTATCAGCAGCTATCTGACGTATCGTACTCAAGGAGTTTTTTTTGACGGAACAAAGTCATTGCGTAATAATATCACATATCTTATGTTTTTGTTATATATCAACAGTATTTACTGTTCTTCTCCTAACATTCAAGAAGCCTACGACATCGTGTCGAATGAGCTGAACAATATTCATACTTGGCTGTGTGCAAACAGACTATCTCTGAACATAACCAAAACAAAATGCATGTTAATAAAACCAGCGAAACGCTATGTTAATACGCTTACTCTTTTTCTAAATGGTCTCGAAATCTCGAATGTCAGGGAATTTAAATTCCTAGGGATCATATTTAATGACAAACTAACTTGGGTTAATCACTTAAACCATATCAGCATTAAAGTTTCTAGAAACATCGGTCTTATCAAACATATTCCACGTTCGTTGAACAAAAAGGCATTACTTATTCTTTATTATTCTTTAATATATCCGTATCTATCATATGGATCTGTATTATGGGGAAATACTTACTCACATGTCAATCCGTTATAATTTCTTCAAAAGCGAGCCCTTCGCGTGATTACCGTATCTGCATATCGAGAGCACACCACGCCTCTTTTCAAGTCACTAGACTTCCTCCCCCATAAGACAGATCCACATGTTTAACACTCTTTGTATCTGCCATAAGTTTATTTACACCCCTTGGAAACTGCCTCTTGAAATTTAAATGCTATTTAGCAGACAATCTGATAGACATTCTTATCCAACTAGAAACCAGAATATGAACTTACGTAGACCATTCTGTACTTGTAGTTATACTGCCTATTCTCTGCGATTCTCAGGACCAGATACATGGAACAAACTATCTATTTACATCAAAAGTATCAATACGTTATCATTGTTAAAATCTACCATCAGAAAGTTTATTATTGATGAAGTTTGATATACCTTTTAGTTGTCAAAAAACGTTTAACATTTGTATGAGAATTAGTTAATATATTGTGCTTGATATTATGTACAGCTGTATATTTAATTTTAGTTGATAAGGACGCCTAAATTTACAACAATGATTTCCACTTTTCTCGCTTTACCATTCTTAGAGGTTGTGAAATATGTTTATTCACGCTGTATGCTTTAAGACTATACATATTACCTTGAGATAGAACAAGTCTTATTGACTTAATTCCCGCCTATATACATTGTTGAATTACAAGTTTTATTTTTTGTGATTATTATCTCAGGTGAATGAACATCAATCAATCAATCAAAAAACATTCAGAAATAAGCGACGACGTCATAGTTTTTTAAACAGTATACATGTATATCTTTAAAACTTTTTGAATGATACTGCCTAAATCAGCAAGCATGATATATAGATTGTGCAAGGCATTGGAAAATAATGTGTAACTTCAATCTTTGGACCAATGGAAATCCTTATTGATTTTGATGCTATGATTCCCAAATCTGGCCTGATGATGCGCTTGAATGACTTAGTTGTGTAGGCAAGATTCGACCCGGATTCATTAAGCTGTTCTGAAGAGAAAGGTCATGGAATGTTTAGCTGGGGCTAAAGTGGCGCTAGAAGAAAGTCAAAAATACCCCGACGTCTAATTGATTGACAATCTGTCAAGGAAACTGAAGTGTCAAACTGACGAAATTCTTAGTGTCCGAGAAATAGGCTCACAACATCGGGACGATACAAAGAAAGGTTAGATTCAGTGAGATTCGAACCCGTGCTTCATCTGTGGAAGGCCTGTGTTTGACTGGGAGACACCTAAAGATGCTACCTACCTTTCATTAGCCTTCATACCATAATCAAGATTCATGATTTTTCTTCAATATTTTTTACCGAATATTTTGATTTCTGGGAGATATATGCATGTAAACAGAAGTAAATGAATTTACTTCTGATGTAAATTATATTAGCTGCGTGGATGGCTTACTTTATGTAGGAGAAGTTAGACCAGGGCTCTGCCTTTCGCTGCAGTGAATACGTCACTGGCTATGTAAACTGATCTCCGTCTGTATAAATAAATCATCTCATTGTAAATAGTTGGCTGTATTTCTTTAAATGTGTTTTTTAATTTAGTTATAACGTTATTTAGGCATTCCAGACCAGTTCTAATAAATTTTGAAGCACTATTGTGGTTTAAAAACATCTTCTTTTTTGGAAAAGAACCAGACAAGTGAAACCGATTTTATGTCATTTACCAAAAATATACCTAGTCCAAAAATTGAAACTTTTGGTAAAATATTTCAAATACTTCCAGAAATGGTAGAAGAAATATATTAATATATATTTTTCTCTTATCTTCAAGGGCTTTCAGAAAATATAAATTTAATGTTGAGAAACTGATTTCTAAAACATTTAGAAATTATTGAAAACACTCGCCATTTTCTTCACATCTACTGAGATTCGAACCTGTGTCGGAGTGGGAGATTACCACTCTACCGACTGAGCCACTAAGGCCCATCAACGCAAATTAGAGACAGATTTTTGTCCACTATTTAGCTTCTAATTACTCTTAATACC
>CAXASE010000058.1:0-17838 GCA_963971465.1 Lepidochitona cinerea
GATAGTGCCGGGGTCTGGTCTAGTGTGTAGATGGTCTCTCTGGTCTCTCTGGATAGATAGTGCCGGGGTCTGGTCTAGTGTGTAGATGGTCTCTCTGGTCTCTCTGGATAGATAGTGCCGGGGTCTGGTCTAGTGTGTAGATGGTCTCTCTGGTCTCTCTGGATAGATAGTGCCGGGGTCTGGTCTAGTGTGTAGATGGTCTCTCTGGTCTCTCTGGATAGATAGTGCCGGGGTCTGGTCTAGTGTGTAGATGGTCTCTCTGGTCTCTCTGGATAGATAGTGCCGGGGTCTGGTCTAGTGTGTAGATGGTCTCTCTGGTCTCTCTGGATAGATAGTGCCGGGGTCTGGTCTAGTGTGTAGATGGTCTCTCTGGTCTCTCTGGATAGATAGTGCCGGGGTCTGGTCTAGTGTGTAGATGGTCTCTCTGGTCTCTCTGGATAGATAGTGCCGGGGTCTGGTCTAGTGTGTAGATGGTCTCTCTGGTCTCTCTGGATAGATAGTGCCGGGGTCTGGTCTAGTGTGTAGATGGTCTCTCTGGTCTCTCTGGATAGATAGTGCCGGGGTCTGGTCTAGTGTGTAGATGGTCTCTCTGGTCTCTCTGGATAGATAGTGCCGGGGTCTGGTCTAGTGTGTAGATGGTCTCTCTGGTCTCTCTGGATAGATAGTGCCGGGGTCTGGTCTAGTGTGTAGATGGTCTCTCTGGTCTCTCTGGATAGATAGTGCCGGGGTCTGGTCTAGTGTGTAGATGGTCTCTCTGGTCTCTCTGGATAGATAGTGCCGGGGTCTGGTCTAGTGTGTAGATGGTCTCTCTGGTCTCTCTGGATAGATAGTGCCGGGGTCTGGTCTAGTGTGTAGATGGTCTCTCTGGTCTCTCTGGATAGATAGTGCCGGGGTCTGGTCTAGTGTGTAGATGGTCTCTCTGGTCTCTCTGGATAGATAGTGCCGGGGTCTGGTCTAGTGTGTAGATGGTCTCTCTGGTCTCTCTGGATAGATAGTGCCGGGGTCTGGTCTAGTGTGTAGATGGTCTCTCTGGTCTCTCTGGATAGATAGTGCCGGGGTCTGGTCTAGTGTGTAGATGGTCTCTCTGGTCTCTCTGGATAGATAGTGCCGGGGTCTGGTCTAGTGTGTAGATGGTCTCTCTGGTCTCTCTGGATAGATAGTGCCGGGGTCTGGTCTAGTGTGTAGATGGTCTCTCTGGTCTCTCTGGATAGATAGTGCCGGGGTCTGGTCTAGTGTGTAGATGGTCTCTCTGGTCTCTCTGGATAGATAGTGCCGGGGTCTGGTCTAGTGTGTAGATGGTCTCTCTGGTCTCTCTGGATAGATAGTGCCGGGGTCTGGTCTAGTGTGTAGATGGTCTCTCTGGTCTCTCTGGATAGATAGTGCCGGGGTCTGGTCTAGTGTGTAGATGGTCTCTCTGGTCTCTCTGGATAGATAGTGCCGGGGTCTGGTCTAGTGTGTAGATGGTCTCTCTGGTCTCTCTGGATAGATAGTGCCGGGGTCTGGTCTAGTGTGTAGATGGTCTCTCTGGTCTCTCTGGATAGATAGTGCCGGGGTCTGGTCTAGTGTGTAGATGGTCTCTCTGGTCTCTCTGGATAGATAGTGCCGGGGTCTGGTCTAGTGTGTAGATGGTCTCTCTGGTCTCTCTGGATAGATAGTGCCGGGGTCTGGTCTAGTGTGTAGATGGTCTCTCTGGTCTCTCTGGATAGATAGTGCCGGGGTCTGGTCTAGTGTGTAGATGGTCTCTCTGGTCTCTCTGGATAGATAGTGCCGGGGTCTGGTCTAGTGTGTAGATGGTCTCTCTGGTCTCTCTGGATAGATAGTGCCGGGGTCTGGTCTAGTGTGTAGATGGTCTCTCTGGTCTCTCTGGATAGATAGTGCCGGGGTCTGGTCTAGTGTGTAGATGGTCTCTCTGGTCTCTCTGGATAGATAGTGCCGGGGTCTGGTCTAGTGTGTAGATGGTCTCTGGTCTCTCTGGATAGATAGTGCCGGGGTCTGGTCTAGTGTGTAGATGGTCTCTCTGGTCTCTCTGGATAGATAGTGCCGGGGTCTGGTCTAGTGTGTAGATGGTCTCTCTGGTCTCTCTGGATAGATAGTGCCGGGGTCTGGTCTAGTGTGTAGATGGTCTCTCTGGTCTCTCTGGATAGATAGTGCCGGGGTCTGGTCTAGTGTGTAGATGGTCTCTCTGGTCTCTCTGGATAGATAGTGCCGGGGTCTGGTCTAGTGTGTAGATGGTCTCTCTGGTCTCTCTGGATAGATAGTGCCGGGGTCTGGTCTAGTGTGTAGATGGTCTCTCTGGTCTCTCTGGATAGATAGTGCCGGGGTCTGGTCTAGTGTGTAGATGGTCTCTCTGGTCTCTCTGGATAGATAGTGCCGGGGTCTGGTCTAGTGTGTAGATGGTCTCTCTGGTCTCTCTGGATAGATAGTGCCGGGGTCTGGTCTAGTGTGTAGATGGTCTCTCTGGTCTCTCTGGATAGATAGTGCCGGGGTCTGGTCTAGTGTGTAGATGGTCTCTCTGGTCTCTCTGGATAGATAGTGCCGGGGTCTGGTCTAGTGTGTAGATGGTCTCTCTGGTCTCTCTGGATAGATAGTGCCGGGGTCTGGTCTAGTGT
Source organism: Lepidochitona cinerea (assembly GCA_963971465.1). Taxonomy (NCBI): domain Eukaryota; kingdom Metazoa; phylum Mollusca; class Polyplacophora; order Chitonida; family Tonicellidae; genus Lepidochitona; species Lepidochitona cinerea. Next base: position 2,610 of record CAXASE010000058.1, read on the forward strand.
GTAGATGGTCTCTCTGGTCTCTCTGGATAGATAGTGCCGGGGTCTGGTCTAGTGTGTAGATGGTCTCTCTGGTCTCTCTGGATAGATAGTGCCGGGGTCTGGTCTAGTGTGTAGATGGTCTCTCTGGTCTCTCTGGATAGATAGTGCCGGGGTCTGGTCTAGTGTGTAGATGGTCTCTCTGGTCTCTCTGGATAGATAGTGCCGGGGTCTGGTCTAGTGTGTAGATGGTCTCTCTGGTCTCTCTGGATAGATAGTGCCGGGGTCTGGTCTAGTGTGTAGATGGTCTCTCTGGTCTCTCTGGATAGATAGTGCCGGGGTCTGGTCTAGTGTGTAGATGGTCTCTCTGGTCTCTCTGGATAGATAGTGCCGGGGTCTGGTCTAGTGTGTAGATGGTCTCTCTGGTCTCTCTGGATAGATAGTGCCGGGGTCTGGTCTAGTGTGTAGATGGTCTCTCTGGTCTCTCTGGATAGATAGTGCCGGGGTCTGGTCTAGTGTGTAGATGGTCTCTCTGGTCTCTCTGGATAGATAGTGCCGGGGTCTGGTCTAGTGTGTAGATGGTCTCTCTGGTCTCTCTGGATAGATAGTGCCGGGGTCTGGTCTAGTGTGTAGATGGTCTCTCTGGTCTCTCTGGATAGATAGTGCCGGGGTCTGGTCTAGTGTGTAGATGGTCTCTCTGGTCTCTCTGGATAGATAGTGCCGGGGTCTGGTCTAGTGTGTAGATGGTCTCTCTGGTCTCTCTGGATAGATAGTGCCGGGGTCTGGTCTAGTGTGTAGATGGTCTCTCTGGTCTCTCTGGATAGATAGTGCCGGGGTCTGGTCTAGTGTGTAGATGGTCTCTCTGGTCTCTCTGGATAGATAGTGCCGGGGTCTGGTCTAGTGTGTAGATGGTCTCTCTGGTCTCTCTGGATAGATAGTGCCGGGGTCTGGTCTAGTGTGTAGATGGTCTCTCTGGTCTCTCTGGATAGATAGTGCCGGGGTCTGGTCTAGTGTGTAGATGGTCTCTCTGGTCTCTCTGGATAGATAGTGCCGGGGTCTGGTCTAGTGTGTAGATGGTCTCTCTGGTCTCTCTGGATAGATAGTGCCGGGGTCTGGTCTAGTGTGTAGATGGTCTCTCTGGTCTCTCTGGATAGATAGTGCCGGGGTCTGGTCTAGTGTGTAGATGGTCTCTCTGGTCTCTCTGGATAGATAGTGCCGGGGTCTGGTCTAGTGTGTAGATGGTCTCTCTGGTCTCTCTGGATAGATAGTGCCGGGGTCTGGTCTAGTGTGTAGATGGTCTCTCTGGTCTCTCTGGATAGATAGTGCCGGGGTCTGGTCTAGTGTGTAGATGGTCTCTCTGGTCTCTCTGGATAGATAGTGCCGGGGTCTGGTCTAGTGTGTAGATGGTCTCTCTGGTCTCTCTGGATAGATAGTGCCGGGGTCTGGTCTAGTGTGTAGATGGTCTCTCTGGTCTCTCTGGATAGATAGTGCCGGGGTCTGGTCTAGTGTGTAGATGGTCTCTCTGGTCTCTCTGGATAGATAGTGCCGGGGTCTGGTCTAGTGTGTAGATGGTCTCTCTGGTCTCTCTGGATAGATAGTGCCGGGGTCTGGTCTAGTGTGTAGATGGTCTCTCTGGTCTCTCTGGATAGATAGTGCCGGGGTCTGGTCTAGTGTGTAGATGGTCTCTCTGGTCTCTCTGGATAGATAGTGCCGGGGTCTGGTCTAGTGTGTAGATGGTCTCTCTGGTCTCTCTGGATAGATAGTGCCGGGGTCTGGTCTAGTGTGTAGATGGTCTCTCTGGTCTCTCTGGATAGATAGTGCCGGGGTCTGGTCTAGTGTGTAGATGGTCTCTCTGGTCTCTCTGGATAGATAGTGCCGGGGTCTGGTCTAGTGTGTAGATGGTCTCTCTGGTCTCTCTGGATAGATAGTGCCGGGGTCTGGTCTAGTGTGTAGATGGTCTCTCTGGTCTCTCTGGATAGATAGTGCCGGGGTCTGGTCTAGTGTGTAGATGGTCTCTCTGGTCTCTCTGGATAGATAGTGCCGGGGTCTGGTCTAGTGTGTAGATGGTCTCTCTGGTCTCTCTGGATAGATAGTGCCGGGGTCTGGTCTAGTGTGTAGATGGTCTCTCTGGTCTCTCTGGATAGATAGTGCCGGGGTCTGGTCTAGTGTGTAGATGGTCTCTCTGGTCTCTCTGGATAGATAGTGCCGGGGTCTGGTCTAGTGTGTAGATGGTCTCTCTGGTCTCTCTGGATAGATAGTGCCGGGGTCTGGTCTAGTGTGTAGATGGTCTCTCTGGTCTCTCTGGATAGATAGTGCCGGGGTCTGGTCTAGTGTGTAGATGGTCTCTCTGGTCTCTCTGGATAGATAGTGCCGGGGTCTGGTCTAGTGTGTAGATGGTCTCTCTGGTCTCTCTGGATAGATAGTGCCGGGGTCTGGTCTAGTGTGTAGATGGTCTCTCTGGTCTCTCTGGATAGATAGTGCCGGGGTCTGGTCTAGTGTGTAGATGGTCTCTCTGGTCTCTCTGGATAGATAGTGCCGGGGTCTGGTCTAGTGTGTAGATGGTCTCTCTGGTCTCTCTGGATAGATAGTGCCGGGGTCTGGTCTAGTGTGTAGATGGTCTCTCTGGTCTCTCTGGATAGATAGTGCCGGGGTCTGGTCTAGTGTGTAGATGGTCTCTCTGGTCTCTCTGGATAGATAGTGCCGGGGTCTGGTCTAGTGTGTAGATGGTCTCTCTGGTCTCTCTGGATAGATAGTGCCGGGGTCTGGTCTAGTGTGTAGATGGTCTCTCTGGTCTCTCTGGATAGATAGTGCCGGGGTCTGGTCTAGTGTGTAGATGGTCTCTCTGGTCTCTCTGGATAGATAGTGCCGGGGTCTGGTCTAGTGTGTAGATGGTCTCTCTGGTCTCTCTGGATAGATAGTGCCGGGGTCTGGTCTAGTGTGTAGATGGTCTCTCTGGTCTCTCTGGATAGATAGTGCCGGGGTCTGGTCTAGTGTGTAGATGGTCTCTCTGGTCTCTCTGGATAGATAGTGCCGGGGTCTGGTCTAGTGTGTAGATGGTCTCTCTGGTCTCTCTGGATAGATAGTGCCGGGGTCTGGTCTAGTGTGTAGATGGTCTCTCTGGTCTCTCTGGATAGATAGTGCCGGGGTCTGGTCTAGTGTGTAGATGGTCTCTCTGGTCTCTCTGGATAGATAGTGCCGGGGTCTGGTCTAGTGTGTAGATGGTCTCTCTGGTCTCTCTGGATAGATAGTGCCGGGGTCTGGTCTAGTGTGTAGATGGTCTCTCTGGTCTCTCTGGATAGATAGTGCCGGGGTCTGGTCTAGTGTGTAGATGGTCTCTCTGGTCTCTCTGGATAGATAGTGCCGGGGTCTGGTCTAGTGTGTAGATGGTCTCTCTGGTCTCTCTGGATAGATAGTGCCGGGGTCTGGTCTAGTGTGTAGATGGTCTCTCTGGTCTCTCTGGATAGATAGTGCCGGGGTCTGGTCTAGTGTGTAGATGGTCTCTCTGGTCTCTCTGGATAGATAGTGCCGGGGTCTGGTCTAGTGTGTAGATGGTCTCTCTGGTCTCTCTGGATAGATAGTGCCGGGGTCTGGTCTAGTGTGTAGATGGTCTCTCTGGTCTCTCTGGATAGATAGTGCCGGGGTCTGGTCTAGTGTGTAGATGGTCTCTCTGGTCTCTCTGGATAGATAGTGCCGGGGTCTGGTCTAGTGTGTAGATGGTCTCTCTGGTCTCTCTGGATAGATAGTGCCGGGGTCTGGTCTAGTGTGTAGATGGTCTCTCTGGTCTCTCTGGATAGATAGTGCCGGGGTCTGGTCTAGTGTGTAGATGGTCTCTCTGGTCTCTCTGGATAGATAGTGCCGGGGTCTGGTCTAGTGTGTAGATGGTCTCTCTGGTCTCTCTGGATAGATAGTGCCGGGGTCTGGTCTAGTGTGTAGATGGTCTCTCTGGTCTCTCTGGATAGATAGTGCCGGGGTCTGGTCTAGTGTGTAGATGGTCTCTCTGGTCTCTCTGGATAGATAGTGCCGGGGTCTGGTCTAGTGTGTAGATGGTCTCTCTGGTCTCTCTGGATAGATAGTGCCGGGGTCTGGTCTAGTGTGTAGATGGTCTCTCTGGTCTCTCTGGATAGATAGTGCCGGGGTCTGGTCTAGTGTGTAGATGGTCTCTCTGGTCTCTCTGGATAGATAGTGCCGGGGTCTGGTCTAGTGTGTAGATGGTCTCTCTGGTCTCTCTGGATAGATAGTGCCGGGGTCTGGTCTAGTGTGTAGATGGTCTCTCTGGTCTCTCTGGATAGATAGTGCCGGGGTCTGGTCTAGTGTGTAGATGGTCTCTCTGGTCTCTCTGGATAGATAGTGCCGGGGTCTGGTCTAGTGTGTAGATGGTCTCTCTGGTCTCTCTGGATAGATAGTGCCGGGGTCTGGTCTAGTGTGTAGATGGTCTCTCTGGTCTCTCTGGATAGATAGTGCCGGGGTCTGGTCTAGTGTGTAGATGGTCTCTCTGGTCTCTCTGGATAGATAGTGCCGGGGTCTGGTCTAGTGTGTAGATGGTCTCTCTGGTCTCTCTGGATAGATAGTGCCGGGGTCTGGTCTAGTGTGTAGATGGTCTCTCTGGTCTCTCTGGATAGATAGTGCCGGGGTCTGGTCTAGTGTGTAGATGGTCTCTCTGGTCTCTCTGGATAGATAGTGCCGGGGTCTGGTCTAGTGTGTAGATGGTCTCTCTGGTCTCTCTGGATAGATAGTGCCGGGGTCTGGTCTAGTGTGTAGATGGTCTCTCTGGTCTCTCTGGATAGATAGTGCCGGGGTCTGGTCTAGTGTGTAGATGGTCTCTCTGGTCTCTCTGGATAGATAGTGCCGGGGTCTGGTCTAGTGTGTAGATGGTCTCTCTGGTCTCTCTGGATAGATAGTGCCGGGGTCTGGTCTAGTGTGTAGATGGTCTCTCTGGTCTCTCTGGATAGATAGTGCCGGGGTCTGGTCTAGTGTGTAGATGGTCTCTCTGGTCTCTCTGGATAGATAGTGCCGGGGTCTGGTCTAGTGTGTAGATGGTCTCTCTGGTCTCTCTGGATAGATAGTGCCGGGGTCTGGTCTAGTGTGTAGATGGTCTCTCTGGTCTCTCTGGATAGATAGTGCCGGGGTCTGGTCTAGTGTGTAGATGGTCTCTCTGGTCTCTCTGGATAGATAGTGCCGGGGTCTGGTCTAGTGTGTAGATGGTCTCTCTGGTCTCTCTGGATAGATATAGTTACGGGAAAATTCTATGTATATTAGAATTACTCATCAAAATAGAATATTTTAAACTTATCATAGGTATTTTCTTTTAACTCATTATCTATATAGTAATTTCTCTGCTTAATTTCTTCAGCTAATTTTATCACAAACATATCTTCTTTTTGTATTTTGTAGGTCAAGCCCAACCTAACAGATTTACATGCTTCATGAAGATCTTCTTCAAGTATATTAGGATAAATGCTTTTCACCTTTTCTAGGATTTCTAAAGCATAGGTTACGTAAAGTCTTGAAGGTTTATAGTAATCTTTAGATAACTCAGTACTGTAGTCGTCTAAATTAATATCAGGAAATTTAGGGTCTCAAATAATTGAAGTAGGGGAGTAATAAAGTTTTCCTTCATTTTTAGGGTACCTCATGCAAGTATAGGTTATATCCGAATATAGGGTACGTAATAACTTTATCCCATATGGGGATAGTTTACTGTATTCTGAAGTATTTTTCACGTCCAAATGTAGGTAGCAGTATTTAGAGAATTCTGGACTTATAAATCCATGAAAACCTAGCCCAATATACGCTCCTGGGCTATTAAAATCTTGGAAATCTATTAGCCCGACGTTGTTATGCCAATAAAATAAAGATCTGATAACAACTTCTTCATTAAACTTTATTATATCTGAAATTAATAAATCCCTTAAATTTAAACGGAAACAGCTAGAGAAATTTAGTGTAAGGGTAATAAGGTTCTTTAATTTACATCTGCCTTCTCCGGTAAAAATTAAATAGATAAGTGAAGTAGGAGAAAAATCATGGCCAATAAAAAGTAGTCTTATTTGAGCAATAAGGTCATCAATTAATATATCTTTTTTGGACTGAATAAATTCTTCCATAGAAAGCCCTGTACAGTACTTTACTACAATATCTACACTAGGTCTTTCAGTATTATGGAGAAGCGCTTTAGGAAAATAAATGCCTGCAACTTTAACTAAGTATTCTCTGGCTTCATCTAAATTATTAAACTTATAGGTTTTATTAAAAGTATCGTCTGAGAAGGGTTTTATGGAAAGTTTATTTCGGTTAAATGCCTCTTTTAGAAGATCTGCAGGAGACTCTGAATTAAATAATTCTAACTGTACAGTAAAGAGGTATAATTCTCAATTCAGCTTAGTGTACTTTCCATATATGAAAGGGCTGCTAGAGTTATTACCTCCCTCCCTATATGAAGTATTTGTATCTAAAATAGAAGGTACTCTTGAGCTTGAAAAAAAAGCCTCTGTCTCAAGGCACCTAAAATTCACGTAAAAGTAAAAACAAGTGAAATATATAAGCAAATCTGCTACTATCTTTATTGTACTAAAGTGATCAATATAATAGAGGTGCAAGCCTATAAAATAGTACCTTACTGCTCTAATTAAACCCCTAAATAACCTAAACACGCTAGTGTATATTAATTAAGCTTGAAGAATAATTTTAACTTTTCAGTAATAGAGGATTTAGTTTTGTATAGGAGGGGTGAAAGAGATAAAACAAACCAGAATAAAGAAAAGAAAACAATGAAAAAACCTAATGTGCTTACTTGATTCCAGAACGTAAAGCATGTTGGGTAGTCGAAAACTCTTCTAGGCATTCCTGAAGAACCTAAAAAGTGCATAGGTAAAAATAATAAATTAGAGCCTATAAAAAAGAGAGATAAGTGGAGTCTAGCAAATGTTTCGTTATACATTGTGCCGGTAACTAGAGGAGTTCAATTATATACGGCAGCAAAGAACATATATACTAAAGATACCGCCATAACGTAGTGGAAATGACCTACAACAAAATAGGTATCATGAAGTAAGAGGTCTAAGCCTACTTGAGCTAATCAAATACCTGTAAGGCCGCCTAATATAAAGGTAACTATAAATAAAAACGAAAAGGTTACAGGTATATTAAAGACTAAATCTTTGTTTAAGAAAGAAGCTAATCATACTAATATTTTTAACCCCGTCGGTAAAGCGATAAGTGTAGTAGCTATAGTAAAATAGCATTTAGAGTCTAATTCTAGACCTGCAGTAAACATATGGTGTCCTCAAACAAAACAACCTAAAAAGGCTATAGAAATCATAGATCAAACCATTATTTTGTATGCTATTAAACGTACAGAGGAATACTCAGATAATATTTCGCTAACCAACCCAAAAGCAGGTAAAATTAAAATATAGACTTCAGGATGGCCAAAAAATCAAAAAATGTGTTGAAATAATACTGGATCCCCGCCTCCAGATACAGAATAAAAGCATGAGCCTAAAAGATGGTCTGACAATAAAGTAGTTATACCTACAACTAATACAGGGATTACGATAACTATTAAATACGAGGTTATAAGTAAACTTCAAACAAAAGAAGTTATATGTCAAATAGATAAACTAGAAAAATACTGTATTGTTATTATAGTATTTAAGGCATTTAGTAGAGAGGATATCCCATTTAGATGTAAAGATATAATCAATAAATCTATTGAAGGGTTTTCAGAAAAAATCGATAATGGAGGATATAAAGTTCAGCCAGAAGGTACACCGCATAAGTCCCCACCAAAAAATCCACTAGAAAGTAGGAAAGCAAGGAAAGAAGTCAATAAGGAAAAGAAGGCTAAATTATTTATACGAGGTAAAGCCATATCTCTACAACCTACCATTAAAGGTATCATATAGTTCCCAAATCCACTTATAAATATAGGCATTGTAGCGAAAAAAACCATTACAATACCATGTGAGGTTACAGTAACGTTATAAGATAATTCTGAACCAGAAAATAAGAAATACCCTGGAACTAGTAACTCTATACGTATTAAAGCAGATAAATAAATACCCAACCCTCCGGAAAATACTCCGAATAATAAGTAAAGTATACCGATTACTTTATGGTCAATTGAAGAAAAAGTTCTTAGTAAAAAATTAAAAAAATTAATGGAATAGTTTAATATAAAGGAGTACATGTTTATAATAAAACTAGCCTCTAAATAAAAGTCAGGCTAATAAAGAAAAGAATAAACCAAAAATTACGTGCATATAATGTATACTTGTCAAAGTTAAATAATTTACAGAAAGTATACTATCTATTAAAGAAAAGGACTCTATACTAAACTCTACGGACTGTAAAAGTAGAAATAAAAAAGATAATAAGCTTACAATTAATAAGTACTCTGAAGCCATAGGTGAATTATACAAATTTGCTATAAGGTACCATACAAATATAAGCAAAAACTTAATTTCTAAAAGTAAGGTGCTCAGTAAAAAGGTTGAGCAAGTTAAGTATTTAATAGGTCTTGACTCTGTATAATCTAAGCTACAATTAGCTAAACTACCTAATTCTGAAATTTCAGGGTTTACATAAAAAAAGAAATTAGATGAAATAATAAAAGTAAAAATAATAAGTTCTGTTAATAACACAAGCTTAACGGAGGGTATAAAATACCCTCCATTCGTTATTTTAGGGTTAGTATAATATTGCATAAAGAGGAAACTAGTACCTGCAGCTTAACTTAATAGATATAGTATTAATACCTCATTTAGTCATAAAGGTAGATTTATTTAAGTCATAGATAGTTCTTTTATAATTATAGGGGTTTGTTTTTAAAGAATTATCTCCTACAAAAATATCGTTAGTGTACTTGCATCATTTTAAATTAAATGCTCTACCTTTATGGGATATGTGGAGTCCTTGTATATAGGATAGATTTAAATTTCTTAATCTATTAGAAAAACTAGTTTCATGGAAAATAGCACAAAGTGCCTCTATTAAGGATAACCAATTTAATTGTTCGCTACGATATTTTATCTTATACAACTGAAAAGAGTAGTACTCCGCAAATAAGCTACCTAGTTTTCAGAAGAAAAGATTATCTAAAAATAAAACAGCAATAAATTTGAAAGTATTAAAGTATCTTTTCCGGGAACTTATTTTGTTAGCAGTAGAACGTAATTCACTGCTTCTTAAGATAAGTTGAGTAAAGTACACTAAACGGGACTTGTCTAGAAGTATACTACTACTATAATCATTAAATTGTAAATTTCCCAGTAAAGTATAAGGGTTTTCATCTAGAGCCATTAAATTAAAGCTTCTATTAAAGGTTAAATTAAGGGAGTATAAAAAATATGTTCTAAAAGAAGTCTCCTGACTGTAAATACTTCTACCAATATTTGGTGTATAATATAAAGAATTAGAAATATAGTTATCTGTAAATTTCTCTAAGTTATGTCTATATAAAGAAAACATATTATTAGAAAGCGTTATTCGAGTCAGTGTGCAGAAAGAAATATAAATTAGTATTATAAGACACCCTATAAGATATTGAAGTTAAATGAGAAAAAGGGGTAGTATAAAAATTCTCCTCCACTTCAGGTAAGGTATACTTAGTATTTAAGGCTTTTTTATAAAATTCTTTTATTTTAACGCTATTTACTTGAGTGTATCCATATTTAAAGGGGGCTGTATTGACCTTCGGATAAGGTTCAAAGCGATTCTCTCAAAGTCGGTTAATAAATAGAGAGTCTATAGGGTCCTGAGAACGAATACAACGTCGCAATTTCTTATATATTCTTTTAATTCCTTTACTTCTTCTAATCCTAGCCTTTTTATTCTTTTTTTTCTTAGCTTTTCTACGTTCTAGATCTTTAATAATTCTACCTACAGCCCATTCTAAATTAATACCGTAAAGTTGGGGGGTATAATTTGCGGATGAAGGGGATCTTTCATTTTCTAAACCAGCATACTCATTAAAAGGTAAAAACTTGCTTAATAGTCCACCAAAGCTATACTTTAGTCATAATCTGTAGTAAGAGGAAATGCATCTCTTAAAGCATCCCTGTGGGGTCAAGGAATTAGAGAAGGTATTTAGGGAGGAGCTTATAGCTAAATTATTTAGTACATTATTGTATACATTACCTCTAGTATAAGGTATACTACGTAAATTATTTGTAAAATAATTTGGTCTATAAACTGTAGAATTAAATAAAGTATTTTCACTAGTTATTAAAGTATCATTATAGGCTGTATGAGTTAAGGCCCTTAATGCTATAGAGGATCTTGTTTTGTCTCCGTAATGTGTTACGTACTGGTCAGTAAAGCCTATTCTAGATTTATTAAAAGTAAAGTAGTTTATTTTATACGTTTTTAAGGCTTGGCATAGTAGATAGCCTTTTTTACGCCTACAAAGCCCAAACCTATTCTTCATAAATGCTAATAAAGGTTCTCTTGAAGATAAAGTATTAGTAAAGTAAATATTACATAAATTTGAAGTAAAATGATAAATACCTCCATAAAATAGATAATTAAAGTAAACTTTAGTACTAAAAGTGAAATAAAGGTAGAGTTAATTAATAAAATATCTGCCAAAACTATAAAAAATGTAAAAAGAATATGTCCAGAAATAAAATTCGTATTTATGCGAACACTTAAAACAACCGTTTTTATAAGACCACTAAAAAATTCAATTAAAGGCAAGAAAAAGTTAATTAAGTAACTTAGGTTTAAATTATATTTATTATTTAAAGTGCTTAAGTACCAATTAAATGAATCTGAAATTATATAGGTAAAAATAGTGATATAAGATACCTCAAAAATTATCTCGGTTATAGAGGAACCTATCTCTTCGTTAACTACCACTATTAAAGAATTTACTATAAAAAAGGTAATAAATAAGAGCCAATAAAATATAGATTCCCTAATAAATAATTCTAGATCCCTTTCGCCTAAAATATTAGTAATAAAGGTAAAAAATATAAAATTTAGCATAGGGTAAGTGTTAAAAATAATATCTTTACCTTTAAAAATAAACTCTCTATTAAATTTAAATAAAAGGTTAAATATGTATATACTTTCAATAATTAATAAAGTATATAGCACTTATCTTATTTTAAAAGATAATAGAGGTAAGAATATCATTACTGAAGTAGATAAAGAAAGCAATACTCCCAAATCTCTACCGTTTACAAACTTTAAGGAAGCAAACTGTAGTCAGAAAAACCATGCAGGTAGTACTTCAGAAGGGGTTTTCTTAGTATCTAAGGGTTGATTGTTTAAAAAGTCCATAAAACGGACATCTCCTCAAGCAATGTAAGAATATAATAGTAATATCACAATAGACAAAGCGAAGAAGTCTTTAATATAGGTTCCAGGAAATATATATGATAAACTATAGGAGGACTCTAAAGCATTTACAGGTACTGTAAGGGATTTTTTATTATGAACAACAAGTATATGTAAAATAATAGATGCTCCTAGAATAACACTAAAAAGTATATGCAAAGTAGAGAACCTTTTAAAAGATATTATTGGGGACATATCTGGTCCGGCCCATAATATTTCCTTTATTCTACCTCCGTAAATAGGTATTGCATCAAGGAAACTAGTAGTAACTTTTGTTCCTCAATAGGACATAGAACCGTCAGAAAATACGCTTCCAGAGAATAGTACGCCCATTAAGGCAAAATAGGCAATGATGCCTGTTAAGTAGGTGTAAGGTAGAGAAATGCCGTAATTGACATTAAAAAAGATATTTTTATATATGTGTATAAAAACAAGTATAACAAAAATAGATGCTACTGTACTATGTAGGTGCTTTAATATATACACATTAGTTTGGGGATCAAGTAATATAATAGTTCCGGAAATAAATTGTACTATGAAAGAGAAAATTAATAAGAATGCGGATACGAATACATAACTTCAATTACTACTGGCTTTATAAAAAACAAAGTGCTTTAATAAATTATGCAAACTACGCTTTTGTAAAATTTAGGAAAAAATTGATGAAAAATATAAAGGAAGGTTTAGTATAAGTGAAAATACCTCAGTAAAGTAAAGGTACAGTATAATAGGAAAAGGTCTTCTTAAATAAGATATTAAATAAGCCGTAGTTAAAGGAGCCTTTACAGAATGCAGTATTCTTAGAGAAAAATGTAGAGAGAATTAAGCAAACTAGTCTCGTAAAAGAAAAAGGCTTGTTTAAAAAAAGGAGCTTATATATGAATAAAGATTTTAAGAATTTAAGTTTTGTGTAGGATTTAGTAGAGGAACTTTCTACTAAGTCCTTAAAAGCTGTATAGAAGTTTATTAGAGACTTAACTTTAATTACTAAAAGCTTCAATAATCAAGTTTGTGTAGAAAACCCTAAACGAGATACAGAAAGGTCAAAATCCAAAGAAGGGTATAGGGCTTTAATTTTAAGGGATAAAGAAAGCATTCATTGACCATCTGTTATAGAAATAAGATTAGTAGAGATGTAACGAGTAAGGTCATTGTTTTGCGTCTCTGAAATAGGTAACCCTGTTAAGCTACCTAAATTATTTGAAAAGTTAAACTTGCCAAATTTTTCCAAAAGATTAGCGTGTATATAAAAAATATCTGCAGGATAGGCTTCTCTAGTGGGGGCTCTTTTTAAATCCAGCATTAGGTTCCTATACAATTTAGCGTGATTATCAAGAGTATCGAAGACCTGTACAATATCTAAACCATTAAAGCATAAAGTATTTGTTACTTTGTTTAAAAATATAGGTTTATTCACCTGAAAATGTATATTTTCGGAAACTGAGCAATTAATAAAGAAATTAAAGTTTTTACCTAATTTTTTGTGTAATAATTTGTTATAAACGTATTCTCTTTTAGATGAACCTATAAAGATATAAAAAGAATATAGGTATTTAGTGGACATTATATTAATAAATCTTTCTAAGTAGAAATTTTTTAAAATATTAGACAATAGTGTAGTCTTTCCAACTTTATTATCTCCTATTATCAATTGCCTTTGCCCTAAGGATAGGTTAGCTATTGATGTTAAGGACAAGTAGCCTGTAGATAATCAGTCTTCACAACTTACTCTATCTATTAAACCCAATATTGTTAGACCTTATCTATGTCCTCTTTAAGACGCCTATAAGAGCGTCTTAATAAAGCAGGGGAAAATTTATTAAGTATAATCTCAAGTAATAAATAAATAAAAAATACCCCTAAGAAATAAGGTATTAATATTAGTCCAGGGAAAATTTTTAAAAAATTTATTATAGGGGAGCAGGTAGAGGAAGTAGAGAAGTTTTTAAATATAAATCAGAAGCTTAACGCGGCTATTAATAACCAAACTATTTGAGGTACTATATGTAAAGTAAAAAGAGAAAGTAAACTTAAGATAGATGAAGGAAATAATAACTTGTTTAAGAATAAGGAATAAGCGCTATTCTTCTTGAAGGTAAATATGAAAATAGTAGACAATAAAAAATTGCTAAGAGAGTATACAATAAAAGCGTTAAAGGAATTAAATACTCACCTATAAGGTCTAAAATGAGGGCAAAATACTAAAGTTAACTCTAAAAGAACAAATAAAAGAAGGATTAAAAGGTTGAACCTTTTAATACATTTAGTTTTATTTAAATCAGTAGATAAGTTTCAGTAAGGTGAAGAAAAGTCAATAGTATTAGAGGTAAAATTAACTATTTTTTTGAAATAACCTATGTAATAGAGTATAAAATTTATTAAATAGTTATGGAATAAGGAAACTCTTTTTTTAAAAAAGTTACCCATAGTAAATATTTAAAGCTTTTCTACAAAAGACTTCAGTAAATAAATTATAGTACTACGCAGCGACTTAGTTTCAGAAAAGTAAGATAAAGTAACCCACACTAGCGCTACTACTGAAAAAGGGGGGATTAAAAGTAGTATGCATAAGCTTTCAATAATATAGCCAAAAGTTTTATAAATATCTAAATTACTTGCGTAAATACTTAATAAATAAGCTACTCCCATACAGAGTATAAAACATAAACTATTGACATGTAAGGAAAAAAGAAGGACAAAAAAGGGGAGTATGGAAGAAAAAAGTAGTGCTTTTTTTATAGGGTAAATTAACTTATATCCTTTATATAACCAATAAATACAAATAAAGAAAAAAACGTATGTAAATAAAGAATAGAGGATAGCGTAATTAAATAAAGGAAAAGGTCTTATAAAGTAATTTATTAAGTGTAATTTAACTAGAAGGAAATTTATGAGTAAGATAATAGGCAAGTTTAAGATCCCTAATAAATATACTATATCTGAAGCAAAGCCTTCTATAAAGAGGGGGGCCGGGGTCTGGCTAAAGTGCTTTAAAAGCTCGTTAGAGTATCTCTGTAGGACATAAAGGAGGGTACTTTTCAAAAGAGTTATTGTGGAAGAAAAGGTTTTTCAAAACTTAGCCATAATAAGTAAAAATAATTATGTATTATGTAAGGAAACTTATAAAAATAGAGGAATATATAGTAATAAGAGGGTAACGACTAATAAGACAAAAAAGGGGGAGAAGTATACTACTACATCAATTATAGGATTACGTTTAAAGGGAAGATATATATTAGAATGGATTTCCTTCCTCAATTCTCTAGCGGAGAAAGTAGTTAATAGTATAAGAATAACTCAAGCTATAAATAAAGCAAGGTATACAGGAAATACTACTATAAGAAATATAGAGTATATAAAGTGCTCTGTACGTTGTAAAATCTTTAGTGTAAATAATACGGAAGATATAAAAAAAAGGTAGAAGTACATACCAATAAAGCGTTGCAAAGGTAAGTGGTAAAAAAGAAGTAAAGCGATAAGCGACAGTACAGAAGAATAAAAGAGCATTCTTTTTATAACAAGAGGGGTTTCTTTATAAAAGTATCTAATACACATATATACTAAAAATAAAAATAAATTTATAAAAGAGTATAAGCTATATATACTTAAAACATTAAAAATGTGTATATAAAATTTAGCTGGATGTATATAATTTATAATACCCTCCGAAAATATAAAAATAAATACACTTAACCCGATAATTATAGCTGCAAAATAGTTAGAGTTTATACCAAAAGGCCCTACCCATATTTTAGAATTATAATAGAAAGGTGTATTTATTCTAGTAAAATATGCTCTTAGGAGCATAACGTAATTAGAAAGTAGTCAACAAGCGCCCCTTTTGAGGGCACCAGTAAATCGACCAATTAATTTCAATCAAGTATTCATGAGCTTATATCATCCAGCCTGTTAT
>CAXASE010000060.1:0-50000 GCA_963971465.1 Lepidochitona cinerea
ATGAAAAAGAATTGTAGAGCTAATAATGATAGATTTCAAGCTTAGACTAAAAGATATTTCCTATATTAAAGATATAGTAATTTAAGTTACGGAGTCCATAAACACAAAGTTTTTGTTTTAATTTCATTGGAACCATAGGGTTAAGGATTATATCCTATACAAATGCATCGAAGAAGTTGTCGGTCTGATAGAAGACAAAACTTTCTTCTGAAAGAATCGTTTAAGGTTGATTGGGTTCAAATTGTGTCAACGTGTTTTATTCATATATCTCTGCGTATGCTGGCTTGAATATATATTTTTATATTTTTGATAATGTTCAATTAACCGCAATCCCATAGGTGATCTCTGTGCCAAAGATCTTTTTGAAGGGCTCAATCCTTTCTTATAAATTGACAATTTTGTTTGATTTAGGGCACCCGTGCTTTTTTCATCTATCTGTAGATATATCAGACCCCATAGATTTCCTAGGAAGTAATATAATTTTGTATTAACCGCAGTCACTTAGGTCATCACTGTGCTAAAGATCTTTTGGATGGGCTCAATAATGTTTGATAAATTGATAATTTTGTTCGATTTAGGGCACCCGTGCTTTTTTCATCTATCTGTAGATATATCGGACCCCATAATTTTCCAAGGAAGTAATATAATTTTGTATTAACCGCAATCACTTAGGTCATCACTGTGCTAAAGATCTTTTGGATGGCCTCAATTATATTTGATAAATTGATAATTATGTTCGATTTAGGGCACCTGTGCTTTTTTCATCTATCTGTAGATATATCAGACCCCATAGATTTCTTAGGAAGTAATATAATTTTGTATTAACCGCAATCACTTAGGTCATCTTTGTGCTAAAGATCTTTTGGATGGGCTCAATAATGTTTGATAAATTGATAATTTTGTTCGATTTAGGGCACCCGTGCTTTTTTCATCTATCTGTAGATATATCAGACCACATAGATTTCCTAGGAAGTAATATAATTTTGTATTAACCGCAATCACTTAGGTCATCACTGTGCTAAAGATCTTTTGGATGGGCTCAATAATGTTTGATAAATTCATAATTTTGTTCAATTTAGGGCACACATGCTTTTTTCGTCTATCTGTACATATATCAGACCCCATAGATTTCCTAGGAAGTAATATAATTTTGTACTAACCGCAATCACTTAGGTCATCACTGTGCCAAATATCATTTCATATGGTCAAATAGCTTTCAATCTATTCGAAATTTGGATTTCGCTACTGTTTTAATATATATAAGACTGATATTGTGACTTAAACCAGGTGGATTAGTCTAATCCTTCTATTCAGTCAAGTGAAATTGATATATCATGAAGTATATACCATTACCTAATATTTCAAATAAGAACTACTTCTAACCCTTCATATTTGATACATTTCTGATACTTGTTTTTGTTCTGTGGACACCGTAACTTAAGTAAATAAGTTAAGTTACGACATCCATCTGTATATCTTTTAGCAGATAAAGCTCTATTTATTGAAGGGTTAGAAACCAATGCTGGCCATAAAGTTTCCTGGGGTTCAGTTTTAATAGAAACTACCCAAAAAATAAATATAAAGATAATTAAACTCAATATTTTAAGCATCATATGGAAAATATGGCTTATATTGAATACCGTCAAAGTACAAAGCATTTTTAAGCAAAATAGATTTAATATTAACCGATCAGCTTTGTTGGATGAAAACAAAGTTTCGACATCCTTGTCGCATTGCAGAATAGCAGAAGTTTCTCTAAACATGCAGTTTAAAAATAAAAAATTCTGAATCAACTATACTACTTATAACCTCATAAGATATGGGTAAGAATGAAAGATTTTCTTAAAGAAAGAAGCCAATAATTTGAAATATCTCCACTAAGTAGGAAGTAATAAAATTTAGTATTAACCGCAATCACTTAGGTCATCACTGTGCAAAAGATCTTTTGGATGGGCTCAATAATGTTTGATAAATTGACAATTTTGTTCGATTTAGGGCACGCGTGCTTTTTTCATCTATCTGTAGATATATCGGACCCCATAGATTTCCTAGGAAGTAATATAATTTTGTTCTAACCGCTATCACTTAGGTCATCACTGTGCCAAATATCATTTCATATGGTCAAATAGCTTTCAATCTATTCGAAATTTGGATTTTGCTACTGTTTTAATATATATAAGACTGATATTGTGACTTAAACCAGGTGGATTAGTCTAATCCTTCTATTCAGTCAAGTGAAATTGATATATCATGAAGTATATACCATTACCTAATATTTCAAATAAGAACTACTTCTAACCCTTCATATTTGATACATTTCTGATACTTGTTTTTGTTCTTTGGACACCGTAACTTAAGTAAATAAGTTAAGTTACGACATCCATCTGTATATCTTTTGGCAGATAAAGCTCTATTTATTGAAGGGTTAGAAACCAATACTGGCCATAAAGTTTCCTGGGGTTCAGTTTTAATAGAAACTACCCAAAAAATAAATATAAAGATAATTAAACTCAATATTTTAAGCATCATATGGAAAATATGGCTTATATTGAATACGGTCAAAGTACAAAGCATTTTTAAGCAAAATAGATTTAATATTAACCGATCAGCTTTGTCGGATGAAAACAAAGTTTCGACATCCTTGTCGCATTGCAGAATAGCAGAAGTTTCTCTAAACATGCAGTTTAAAAAAAAACATTCTGAATCAACTATACTACTTATAACCTCATAAGATATGGGTAAGAATGAAAGATTTTCTTAAAGAAAGAAGCCAATAATTTGAAATATCTCCACTAATTAGGAAGTAATAAAATTTAGTATTAACCGCAATCACTTAGGTCATCACTGTGCAAAAGATCTTTTGGATGGGCTCAATAATGTTTGATAAATTGACAATTTTGTTCGATTAAGGGCACGCGTGCTTTTTTCATCTATTTGTAGATATATCGGACCCCATAATTTTCCTAGGAAGTAATATAATTTTGTACTAACCGCAATCACTTAGGTCATTACTGTGCCAAAGATCTTTTGGATGGGCTCAATAATGTTTGATAAATTATTAATTTTGTTCGATTTAGGGCACGCGTGCTTTTTTCATCTATCTGTAGATATATCGGACCCCATAGATTTCCTAGGAAGTAATATAATTTTGTTCTAACCGCTATCACTTAGGTCATCACTGTGCCAAATATCATTTCATATGGTCAAATAGCTTTCAATCTATTCGAAATTTGGATTTTGCTACTGTTTTAATATATATAAGACTGATATTGTGACTTAAACCAGGTGGATTAGTCTAATCCTTCTATTCAGTCAAGTGAAATTGATATATCATGAAGTATATACCATTACCTAATATTTCAAATAAGAACTACTTCTAACCCTTCATATTTGATACATTTCTGATACTTGTTTTTGTTCTTTGGACACCGTAACTTAAGTAAATAAGTTAAGTTACGACATCCATCTGTATATCTTTTGGCAGATAAAGCTCTATTTATTGAAGGGTTAGAAACCAATACTGGCCATAAAGTTTCCTGGGGTTCAGTTTTAATAGAAACTACCCAAAAAATAAATATAAAGATAATTAAACTCAATATTTTAAGCATCATATGGAAAATATGGCTTATATTGAATACCGTCAAAGTACAAAGCATTTTTAAGCAAAATAGATTTAATATTAACCGATCAGCTTTGTCGGATGAAAACAAAGTTTCGACATCCTTGTCGCATTGCAGAATAGCAGAAGTTTCTCTAAACATGCAGTTTAAAAATAAAAAATTCTGAATCAACTATACTACTTATAACCTCATAAGATATGGGTAAGAATGAAAGATTTTCTTAAAGAAAGAAGCCAATAATTTGAAATATCTCCACTAAGTAGGAAGTAATAAAATTTAGTATTAACCGCAATCACTTAGGTCATCACTGTGCAAAAGATCTTTTGGATGGGCTCAATAATGTTTGATAAATTGACAATTTTGTTCGATTAAGGGCACGCGTGCTTTTTTCATCTATCTGTAGATATATCGGACCCCATAGATTTCCTAGGAAGTAATATAATGTTGTACTAACCGCAATCACTTAGGTCATCACTGTGCCAAATATCATTTCATATGGTCAAATAGCTTTCAATCTATTCGAAATTTGGATTTTGCTACTGTTTTAATATATATAAGACTGATATTGTGACTTAAACCAGGTGGATTAGTCTAATCCTTCTATTCAGTCAAGTGAAATTAATATATCATGAAGTATTTACCATTACCTAATATTTCAAATAAGAACTACTTCTAACCCTTCATATTTGATACATTTCTGATACTTGTTTTTGTTCTTTGGACACCGTAACTTAAGTAAATAAGTTAAGTTACGACATCCATCTGTATATCTTTTAGCAGATAAAGCTCTATTTATTGAAGGGTTAGAAACCAATACTGGCCATAAAGTTTCCTGGGGTTCAGTTTTAATAGAAACTACCCAAAAAATAAATATAAAGATAATTAAACTCAATATTTAAAGCATCATATGGAAAATATGGCTTATATTGAATACCGTCAAAGTACAAAGCATTTTTAAGCAAAATAGATTTAATATTAACCGATCAGCTTTGTTGGATGAAAACAAAGTTTCGACATCCTTGTCGCATTGCAGAATAGCAGAAGTTTCTCTAAACATGCAGTTTAAAAATAAAAAATTCTGAATCAACTATACTACTTATAACCTCATAAGATATGGGTAAGAATGAAAGATTTTCTTAAAGAAAGAAGCCAATAATTTGAAATATCTCCACTAATTAGGAAGTAATAAAATTTAGTATTAAGCGCAATCACTTAGGTCATCACTGTGCAAAAGATCTTTTGGATGGGCTCAATAATGTTTGATAAATTGACAATTTTGTTCGATTAAGGGCACGCGTGCTTTTTTCATCTATTTGTAGATATATCGGACCCCATAATTTTCCTAGGAAGTAATATATATTTGTATTAACCGCATTCACTTAGGTCATCACTGTGCCAAAGATCTTTTGGATGGGCTCAATAATGTTTGATAAATTATTAATTTTGTTCGATTTAGGGCACGCGTGATTTTTTCATCTATCTGTAGATATATCGGACCCCATAGATTTCCTAGGAAGTAATATAATTTTGTTCTAACCGCAATTACTTAGGTCATCACTGTGCCAAATATCATTTCATATGGTCAAATAGCTTTCAATCTATTCGAAATTTGGATTTTGCTACTGTTTTAATATATATAAGACTGATATTGTGACTTAAACCAGGTGGATTAGTCTAATCCTTCTATTCAGTCAAGTGAAATTGATATATCATGAAGTATATACCATTACCTAATATTTCAAATAAGAACTACTTCTAACCCTTCATATTTGATACATTTCTGATACTTGTTTTTGTTCTTTGGACACCGTAACTTAAGTAAATAAGTTAAGTTACGACATCCATCTGTATATCTTTTAGCAGATAAAGCTCTATTTATTGAAGGGTTAGAAACCAATACTGGCCATAAAGTTTCCTGGGGTTCAGTTTTAATAGAAACTACCCAAAAAATAAATATAAAGATAATTAAACTCAATATTTTAAGCATCATATGGAAAATATGGCTTATATTGAATACCGTCAAAGTACA
Organism: Lepidochitona cinerea; assembly: GCA_963971465.1. Lineage (NCBI taxonomy): Eukaryota > Metazoa > Mollusca > Polyplacophora > Chitonida > Tonicellidae > Lepidochitona > Lepidochitona cinerea. The sequence continues at coordinate 5,650 of CAXASE010000060.1, forward strand.
AAGCATTTTTAAGCAAAATAGATTTAATATTAACCGATCAGCTTTGTCGGATGAAAACAAAGTTTCGACATCCTTGTCGCATTGCAGAATAGCAGAAGTTTCTCTAAACATGCAGTTTAAAAATAAAAAATTCTGAATCAACTATACTACTTATAACCTCATAAGATATGGGTAAGAATGAAAGATTTTCTTAAAGAAAGAAGCCAATAATTTGAAATATCTCCACTAAGTAGGAAGTAATAAAATTTAGTATTAACCGCAATCACTTAGGTCATCACTGTGCAAAAGATCTTTTGGATGGGCTCAATAATGTTTGATAAATTGACAATTTTGTTCGATTAAGGGCACGCGTGCTTTTTTCATCTATCTGTAGATATATCGGACCCCATAGATTTCCTAGGAAGTAATATAATTTTGTATTAACCGCAATCACTTAGGTCATCACTGTGCCAAAGATCTTTTGGATGGGCTCCATAATGTTTGATAAATTAATAATTTTGTTCGATTTAGGGCACGCGTGCTTTTTTCATCTATCTGTAGATATATCGGACCCCATAGATTTCCAAGGAAGTAATATAATTTTGTTCTAACCGCAATCACTTAGGTCATCACTGTGCCAAATATCATTTCATATGGTCAAATATCTTTCAATCTATTCGAAATTTGGATTTTGCTACTGTTTTAATATATATAAGACTGATATTGTGACTTAAACCAGGTGGATTAGTCTAATCCTTCTATTCAGTCAAGTGAAATTGATATATCATGAAGTATATACCATTACCTAATATTTCAAATAAGAACTACTTCTAACCCTTCATATTTGATACATTTCTGATACTTGTTTTTGTTCTTTGGACACCGTAACTTAAGTAAATAAGTTAAGTTACGACATCCATCTGTATATCTTTTAGCAGATAAAGCTCTATTTATTGAAGGGTTAGAAACCAATACTGGCCATAAAGTTTCCTGGGGTTCAGTTTTAATAGAAACTACCCAAAAAATAAATATAAAGATAATTAAACTCAATATTTTAAGCATCATATGGAAAATATGGCTTATATTGAATACCGTCAAAGTACAAAGCATTTTTAAGCAAAATAGATTTAATATTAACCGATCAGCTTTGTCGGATGAAAACAAAGTTTCTACATCCTTGTCGCATTGCAGAATAGCAGAAGTTTCTCTAAACATGCAGTTTAAAAATAAAAAATTCTGAATCAACTATACTACTTATAACCTCATAAGATATGGGTAAGAATGAAAGATTTTCTTAAAGAAAGAAGCCAATAATTTGAAATATCTCCACTAAGTAGGAAGTAATAAAATTTAGTATTAACCGCAATCACTTAGGTCATCACTGTGCAAAAGATCTTTTGGATGGGCTCAATAATGTTTGATAAATTAATAATTTTGTTCGATTTAGGGCACGCGTGCTTTTTTCATCTATCTGTAGATATATCGGACCCCATAGATTTCCTAGGAAGTAATATAATTTTGTACTAACCGCAATCGCTTAGGTCATCACTGTGCCAAATATCATTTCATATGGTCAAATAGCTTTCAATCTATTCGAAATTTGGATTTCGCTACTGTTTTAATATATATAAGACTGATATTGTGACTTAAACCAGGTGGATTAGTCTAATCCTTCTATTCAGTCAAGTGAAATTGATATATCATGAAGTATATACCATTACCTAATATTTCAAATAAGAACTACTTCTAACCCTTCATATTTGATACATTTCTGATACTTGTTTTTGTTCTTTGGACACCGTAACTTAAGTAAATAAGTTAAGTTACGACATCCATCTGTATATCTTTTAGCAGATAAAGCTCTATTTATTGAAGGGTTAGAAACCAATACTGGCCATAAAGTTTCCTGGGGTTCAGTTTTAATAGAAACTACCCAAAAAATAAATATAAAGATAATTAAACTCAATATTTTAAGCATCATATGGAAAATATGGCTTATATTGAATACCGTCAAAGTACAAAGCATTTTTAAGCAAAATAGATTTAATATTAACCGATCAGCTTTGTTGGATGAAAACAAAGTTTCGACATCCTTGTCGCATTGCAGAATAGCAGAAGTTTCTCTAAACATGCAGTTTAAAAATAAAAAATTCTGAATCAACTATACTACTTATAACCTCATAAGATATGGGTAAGAATGAAAGATTTTCTTAAAGAAAGAAGCCAATAATTTGAAATATCTCCACTAAGTAGGAAGTAATAAAATTTAGTATTAACCGCAATCACTTAGGTCATCACTGTGCAAAAGATCTTTTGGATGGGCTCAATAATGTTTGATAAATTGACAATTTTGTTCGATTTAGGGCACGCGTGCTTTTTTCATCTATCTGTAGATATATCGGACCCCATAGATTTCCTAGGAAGTAATATAATTTTGTTCTAACCGCTATCACTTAGGTCATCACTGTGCCAAATATCATTTCATATGGTCAAATAGCTTTCAATCTATTCGAAATTTGGATTTTGCTACTGTTTTAATATATATAAGACTGATATTGTGACTTAAACCAGGTGGATTAGTCTAATCCTTCTATTCAGTCAAGTGAAATTGATATATCATGAAGTATATACCATTACCTAATATTTCAAATAAGAACTACTTCTAACCCTTCATATTTGATACATTTCTGATACTTGTTTTTGTTCTTTGGACACCGTAACTTAAGTAAATAAGTTAAGTTACGACATCCATCTGTATATCTTTTGGCAGATAAAGCTCTATTTATTGAAGGGTTAGAAACCAATACTGGCCATAAAGTTTCCTGGGGTTCAGTTTTAATAGAAACTACCCAAACAATAAATATAAAGATAATTAAACTCAATATTTTAAGCATCATATGGAAAATATGGCTTATATTGAATACCGTCAAAGTACAAAGCATTTTTAAGCAAAATAGATTTAATATTAACCGATCAGCTTTGTCGGATGAAAACAAAGTTTCGACATCCTTGTCGCATTGCAGAATAGCAGAAGTTTCTCTAAACATGCAGTTTAAAAAAAAACATTCTGAATCAACTATACTACTTATAACCTCATAAGATATGGGTAAGAATGAAAGATTTTCTTAAAGAAAGAAGCCAATAATTTGAAATATCTCCACTAAGTAGGAAGTAATAAAATTTAGTATTAACCGCAATCACTTAGGTCATCACTGTGCAAAAGATCTTTTGGATGGGCTCAATAATGTTTGATAAATTGACAATTTTGTTCGATTAAGGGCACGCGTGCTTTTTTCATCTATCTGTAGATATATCGGACCCCATAGATTTCCTAGGAAGTAATATAATTTTGTATTAACCGCAATCACTTAGGTCATCACTGTGCCAAAGATCTTTTGGATGGGCTCCATAATGTTTGATAAATTAATAATTTTGTTCGATTTAGGGCACGCGTGCTTTTTTCATCTATCTGTAGATATATCGGACCCCATAGATTTCCAAGGAAGTAATATAATTTTGTTCTAACCGCAATCACTTAGGTCATCACTGTGCCAAATATCATTTCATATGGTCAAATATCTTTCAATCTATTCGAAATTTGGATTTTGCTACTGTTTTAATATATATAAGACTGATATTGTGACTTAAACCAGGTGGATTAGTCTAATCCTTCTATTCAGTCAAGTGAAATTGATATATCATGAAGTATATACCATTACCTAATATTTCAAATAAGAACTACTTCTAACCCTTCATATTTGATACATTTCTGATACTTGTTTTTGTTCTTTGGACACCGTAACTTAAGTAAATAAGTTAAGTTACGACATCCATCTGTATATCTTTTAGCAGATAAAGCTCTATTTATTGAAGGGTTAGAAACCAATACTGGCCATAAAGTTTCCTGGGGTTCAGTTTTAATAGAAACTACCCAAAAAATAAATATAAAGATAATTAAACTCAATATTTTAAGCATCATATGGAAAATATGGCTTATATTGAATACCGTCAAAGTACAAAGCATTTTTAAGCAAAATAGATTTAATATTAACCGATCAGCTTTGTCGGATGAAAACAAAGTTTCTACATCCTTGTCGCATTGCAGAATAGCAGAAGTTTCTCTAAACATGCAGTTTAAAAATAAAAAATTCTGAATCAACTATACTACTTATAACCTCATAAGATATGGGTAAGAATGAAAGATTTTCTTAAAGAAAGAAGCCAATAATTTGAAATATCTCCACTAAGTAGGAAGTAATAAAATTTAGTATTAACCGCAATCACTTAGGTCATCACTGTGCAAAAGATCTTTTGGATGGGCTCAATAATGTTTGATAAATTAATAATTTTGTTCGATTTAGGGCATGCGTGCTTTTTTCATCTATCTGTAGATATATCGGACCCCATAGATTTCCTAGGAAGTAATATAATTTTGTACTAACCGCAATCGCTTAGGTCATCACTGTGCCAAATATCATTTCATATGGTCAAATAGCTTTCAATCTATTCGAAATTTGGATTTCGCTACTGTTTTAATATATATAAGACTGATATTGTGACTTAAACCAGGTGGATTAGTCTAATCCTTCTATTCAGTCAAGTGAAATTGATATATCATGAAGTATATACCATTACCTAATATTTCAAATAAGAACTACTTCTAACCCTTCATATTTGATACATTTCTGATACTTGTTTTTGTTCTTTGGACACCGTAACTTAAGTAAATAAGTTAAGTTACGACATCCATCTGTATATCTTTTAGCAGATAAAGCTCTATTTATTGAAGGGTTAGAAACCAATACTGGCCATAAAGTTTCCTGGGGTTCAGTTTTAATAGAAACTACCCAAAAAATAAATATAAAGATAATTAAACTCAATATTTTAAGCATCATATGGAAAATATGGCTTATATTGAATACCGTCAAAGTACAAAGCATTTTTAAGCAAAATAGATTTAATATTAACCGATCAGCTTTGTTGGATGAAAACAAAGTTTCGACATCCTTGTCGCATTGCAGAATAGCAGAAGTTTCTCTAAACATGCAGTTTAAAAATAAAAAATTCTGAATCAACTATACTACTTATAACCTCATAAGATATGGGTAAGAATGAAAGATTTTCTTAAAGAAAGAAGCCAATAATTTGAAATATCTCCACTAAGTAGGAAGTAATAAAATTTAGTATTAACCGCAATCACTTAGGTCATCACTGTGCAAAAGATCTTTTGGATGGGCTCAATAATGTTTGATAAATTGACAATTTTGTTCGATTTAGGGCACGCGTGCTTTTTTCATCTATCTGTAGATATATCGGACCCCATAGATTTCCTAGGAAGTAATATAATTTTGTTCTAACCGCTATCACTTAGGTCATCACTGTGCCAAATATCATTTCATATGGTCAAATAGCTTTCAATCTATTCGAAATTTGGATTTTGCTACTGTTTTAATATATATAAGACTGATATTGTGACTTAAACCAGGTGGATTAGTCTAATCCTTCTATTCAGTCAAGTGAAATTGATATATCATGAAGTATATACCATTACCTAATATTTCAAATAAGAACTACTTCTAACCCTTCATATTTGATACATTTCTGATACTTGTTTTTGTTCTTTGGACACCGTAACTTAAGTAAATAAGTTAAGTTACGACATCCATCTGTATATCTTTTGGCAGATAAAGCTCTATTTATTGAAGGGTTAGAAACCAATACTGGCCATAAAGTTTCCTGGGGTTCAGTTTTAATAGAAACTACCCAAACAATAAATATAAAGATAATTAAACTCAATATTTTAAGCATCATATGGAAAATATGGCTTATATTGAATACCGTCAAAGTACAAAGCATTTTTAAGCAAAATAGATTTAATATTAACCGATCAGCTTTGTCGGATGAAAACAAAGTTTCGACATCCTTGTCGCATTGCAGAATAGCAGAAGTTTCTCTAAACATGCAGTTTAAAAAAAAACATTCTGAATCAACTATACTACTTATAACCTCATAAGATATGGGTAAGAATGAAAGATTTTCTTAAAGAAAGAAGCCAATAATTTGAAATATCTCCACTAATTAGGAAGTAATAAAATTTAGTATTAACCGCAATCACTTAGGTCATCACTGTGCAAAAGATCTTTTGGATGGGCTCAATAATGTTTGATAAATTGACAATTTTGTTCGATTAAGGGCACGAGTGCTTTTTTCATCTATTTGTAGATATATCGGACCCCATAATTTTCCTAGGAAGTAATATAATTTTGTACTAACCGCAATCACTTAGGTCATTACTCTGCCAAAGATCTTTTGGATGGGCTCCATAATGTTTGATAAATTATTAATTTTGTTCGATTTAGGGCACGCGTGCTTTTTTCATCTATCTGTAGATATATCGGACCCCATAGATTTCCTAGGAAGTAATATAATTTTGTTCTAACCGCTATCACTTAGGTCATCACTGTGCCAAATATCATTTCATATGGTCAAATAGCTTTCAATCTATTCGAAATTTGGATTTTGCTACTGTTTTAATATATATAAGACTGATATTGTGACTTAAACCAGGTGGATTAGTCTAATCCTTCTATTCAGTCAAGTGAAATTGATATATCATGAAGTATATACCATTACCTAATATTTCAAATAAGAACTACTTCTAACCCTTCATATTTGATACATTTCTGATACTTGTTTTTGTTCTTTGGACACCGTAACTTAAGTAAATAAGTTAAGTTACGACATCCATCTGTATATCTTTTGGCAGATAAAGCTCTATTTATTGAAGGGTTAGAAACCAATACTGGCCATAAAGTTTCCTGGGGTTCAGTTTTAATAGAAACTACCCAAAAAATAAATATAAAGATAATTAAACTCAATATTTTAAGCATCATATGGAAAATATGGCTTATATTGAATACCGTCAAAGTACAAAGCATTTTTAAGCAAAATAGATTTAATATTAACCGATCAGCTTTGTCGGATGAAAACAAAGTTTCGACATCCTTGTCGCATTGCAGAATAGCAGAAGTTTCTCTAAACATGCAGTTTAAAAATAAAAAATTCTGAATCAACTATACTACTTATAACCTCATAAGATATGGGTAAGAATGAAAGATTTTCTTAAAGAAAGAAGCCAATAATTTGAAATATCTCCACTAAGTAGGAAGTAATAAAATTTAGTATTAACCGCAATCACTTAGGTCATCACTGTGCAAAAGATCTTTTGGATGGGCTCAATAATGTTTGATAAATTGACAATTTTGTTCGATTAAGGGCACGCGTGCTTTTTTCATCTATCTGTAGATATATCGGACCCCATAGATTTCCTAGGAAGTAATATAATGTTGTACTAACCGCAATCACTTAGGTCATCACTGTGCCAAATATCATTTCATATGGTCAAATAGCTTTCAATCTATTCGAAATTTGGATTTTGCTACTGTTTTAATATATATAAGACTGATATTGTGACTTAAACCAGGTGGATTAGTCTAATCCTTCTATTCAGTCAAGTGAAATTAATATATCATGAAGTATTTACCATTACCTAATATTTCAAATAAGAACTACTTCTAACCCTTCATATTTGATACATTTCTGATACTTGTTTTTGTTCTTTGGACACCGTAACTTAAGTAAATAAGTTAAGTTACGACATCCATCTGTATATCTTTTAGCAGATAAAGCTCTATTTATTGAAGGGTTAGAAACCAATACTGGCCATAAAGTTTCCTGGGGTTCAGTTTTAATAGAAACTACCCAAAAAATAAATATAAAGATAATTAAACTCAATATTTTAAGCATCATATGGAAAATATGGCTTATATTGAATACCGTCAAAGTACAAAGCATTTTTAAGCAAAATAGATTTAATATTAACCGATCAGCTTTGTCGGATGAAAACAAAGTTTCGACATCCTTGTCGCATTGCAGAATAGCAGAAGTTTCTCTAAACATGCAGTTTAAAAATAAAAAATTCTGAATCAACTATACTACTTATAACCTCATAAGATATGGGTAAGAATGAAAGATTTTCTTAAAGAAAGAAGCCAATAATTTGAAATATCTCCACTAAGTAGGAAGTAATAAAATTTAGTATTAAGCGCAATCACTTAGGTCATCACTGTGCAAAAGATCTTTTGGATGGGCTCAATAATGTTTGATAAATTGACAATTTTGTTCGATTAAGGGCACGCGTGCTTTTTTCATCTATTTGTAGATATATCGGACCCCATAATTTTCCTAGGAAGTAATATATATTTGTATTAACCGCATTCACTTAGGTCATCACTGTGCCAAAGATCTTTTGGATGGGCTCAATAATGTTTGATAAATTATTAATTTTGTTCGATTTAGGGCACGCGTGCTTTTTTCATCTATCTGTAGATATATCGGACCCCATAGATTTCCTAGGAAGTAATATAATTTTGTTCTAACCGCAATCACTTAGGTCATCAGTGTGCCAAATATCATTTCATATGGTCAAATAGCTTTCAATCTATTCGAAATTTGGATTTTGCTACTGTTTTAATATATATAAGACTGATATTGTGACTTAAACCAGGTGGATTAGTCTAATCCTTCTATTCAGTCAAGTGAAATTGATATATCATGAAGTATATACCATTACCTAATATTTCAAATAAGAACTACTTCTAACCCTTCATATTTGATACATTTCTGATACTTGTTTTTGTTCTTTGGACACCGTAACTTAAGTAAATAAGTTAAGTTACGACATCCATCTGTATATCTTTTAGCAGATAAAGCTCTATTTATTGAAGGGTTAGAAACCAATACTGGCCATAAAGTTTCCTGGGGTTCAGTTTTAATAGAAACTACCCAAAAAATAAATATAAAGATAATTAAACTCAATATTTTAAGCATCATATGGAAAATATGGCTTATATTGAATACCGTCAAAGTACAAAGCATTTTTAAGCAAAATAGATTTAATATTAACCGATCAGCTTTGTCGGATGAAAACAAAGTTTCGACATCCTTGTCGCATTGCAGAATAGCAGAAGTTTCTCTAAACATGCAGTTTAAAAATAAACAATTCTGAATCAACTATACTACTTATAACCTCATAAGATATGGGTAAGAATGAAAGATTTTCTTAAAGAAAGAAGCCAATAATTTGAAATATCTCCACTAAGTAGGAAGTAATAAAATTTAGTATTAACCGGAATCACTTAGGTCATCACTGTGCAAAAGATCTTTTGGATGGGCTCAATAATGTTTGATAAATTGACAATTTTGTTCGATTAAGGGCACGCGTGCTTTTTTCATCTATCTGTAGATATATCGGACCCCATAGATTTCCTAGGAAGTAATATAATTTTGTATTAACCGCAATCACTTAGGTCATCACTGTGCCAAAGATCTTTTGGATGGGCTCCATAATGTTTGATAAATTAATAATTTTGTTCGATTTAGGGCACGCGTGCTTTTTTCATCTATCTGTAGATATATCGGACCCCATAGATTTCCTAGGAAGTAATATAATTTTGTTCTAATCGCAATCACTTAGGTCATCACTGTGCCAAATATCATTTCATATGGTCAAATATCTTTCAATCTATTCGAAATTTGGATTTTGCTACTGTTTTAATATATATAAGACTGATATTGTGACTTAAACCAGGTGGATTAGTCTAATCCTTCTATTCAGTCAAGTGAAATTGATATATCATGAAGTATATACCATTACCTAATATTTCAAATAAGAACTACTTCTAACCCTTCATATTTGATACATTTCTGATACTTGTTTTTGTTCTTTGGACACCGTAACTTAAGTAAATAAGTTAAGTTACGACATCCATCTGTATATCTTTTAGCAGATAAAGCTCTATTTATTGAAGGGTTAGAAACCAATACTGGCCATAAAGTTTCCTGGGGTTCAGTTTTAATAGAAACTACCCAAAAAATAAATATAAAGATAATTAAACTCAATATTTTAAGCATCATATGGAAAATATGGCTTATATTGAATACCGTCAAAGTACAAAGCATTTTTAAGCAAAATAGATTTAATATTAACCGATCAGCTTTGTCGGATGAAAACAAAGTTTCTACATCCTTGTCGCATTGCAGAATAGCAGAAGTTTCTCTAAACATGCAGTTTAAAAATAAAAAATTCTGAATCAACTATACTACTTATAACCTCATAAGATATGGGTAAGAATGAAAGATTTTCTTAAAGAAAGAAGCCAATAATTTGAAATATCTCCACTAAGTAGGAAGTAATAAAATTTAGTATTAACCGCAATCACTTAGGTCATCACTGTGCAAAAGATCTTTTGGATGGGCTCAATAATGTTTGATAAATTAATAATTTTGTTCGATTTAGGGCACGCGTGCTTTTTTCATCTATCTGTAGATATATCGGACCCCATAGATTTCCTAGGAAGTAATATAATTTTGTACTAACCGCAATCGCTTAGGTCATCACTGTGCCAAATATCATTTCATATGGTCAAATAGCTTTCAATCTATTCGAAATTTGGATTTCGCTACTGTTTTAATATATATAAGACTGATATTGTGACTTAAACCAGGTGGATTAGTCTAATCCTTCTATTCAGTCAAGTGAAATTAATATATCATGAAGTATTTACCATTACCTAATATTTCAAATAAGAACTACTTCTAACCCTTCATATTTGATACATTTCTGATACTTGTTTTTGTTCTTTGGACACCGTAACTTAAGTAAATAAGTTAAGTTACGACATCCATCTGTATATCTTTTAGCAGATAAAGCTCTATTTATTGAAGGGTTAGAAACCAATACTGGCCATAAAGTTTCCTGGGGTTCAGTTTTAATAGAAACTACCCAAAAAATAAATATAAAGATAATTAAACTCAATATTTTAAGCATCATATGGAAAATATGGCTTATATTGAATACCGTCAAAGTACAAAGCATTTTTAAGCAAAATAGATTTAATATTAACCGATCAGCTTTGTCGGATGAAAACAAAGTTTCGACATCCTTGTCGCATTGCAGAATAGCAGAAGTTTCTCTAAACATGCAGTTTAAAAATAAAAAATTCTGAATCAACTATACTACTTATAACCTCATAAGATATGGGTAAGAATGAAAGATTTTCTTAAAGAAAGAAGCCAATAATTTGAAATATCTCCACTAAGTAGGAAGTAATAAAATTTAGTATTAAGCGCAATCACTTAGGTCATCACTGTGCAAAAGATCTTTTGGATGGGCTCAATAATGTTTGATAAATTGACAATTTTGTTCGATTAAGGGCACGCGTGCTTTTTTCATCTATTTGTAGATATATCGGACCCCATAATTTTCCTAGGAAGTAATATATATTTGTATTAACCGCATTCACTTAGGTCATCACTGTGCCAAAGATCTTTTGGATGGGCTCAATAATGTTTGATAAATTATTAATTTTGTTCGATTTAGGGCACGCGTGCTTTTTTCATCTATCTGTAGATATATCGGACCCCATAGATTTCCTAGGAAGTAATATAATTTTGTTCTAACCGCAATCACTTAGGTCATCAGTGTGCCAAATATCATTTCATATGGTCAAATAGCTTTCAATCTATTCGAAATTTGGATTTTGCTACTGTTTTAATATATATAAGACTGATATTGTGACTTAAACCAGGTGGATTAGTCTAATCCTTCTATTCAGTCAAGTGAAATTGATATATCATGAAGTATATACCATTACCTAATATTTCAAATAAGAACTACTTCTAACCCTTCATATTTGATACATTTCTGATACTTGTTTTTGTTCTTTGGACACCGTAACTTAAGTAAATAAGTTAAGTTACGACATCCATCTGTATATCTTTTAGCAGATAAAGCTCTATTTATTGAAGGGTTAGAAACCAATACTGGCCATAAAGTTTCCTGGGGTTCAGTTTTAATAGAAACTACCCAAAAAATAAATATAAAGATAATTAAACTCAATATTTTAAGCATCATATGGAAAATATGGCTTATATTGAATACCGTCAAAGTACAAAGCATTTTTAAGCAAAATAGATTTAATATTAACCGATCAGCTTTGTCGGATGAAAACAAAGTTTCTACATCCTTGTCGCATTGCAGAATAGCAGAAGTTTCTCTAAACATGCAGTTTAAAAATAAAAAATTCTGAATCAACTATACTACTTATAACCTCATAAGATATGGGTAAGAATGAAAGATTTTCTTAAAGAAAGAAGCCAATAATTTGAAATATCTCCACTAAGTAGGAAGTAATAAAATTTAGTATTAACCGCAATCACTTAGGTCATCACTGTGCAAAAGATCTTTTGGATGGGCTCAATAATGTTTGATAAATTAATAATTTTGTTCGATTTAGGGCACGCGTGCTTTTTTCATCTATCTGTAGATATATCGGACCCCATAGATTTCCTAGGAAGTAATATAATTTTGTACTAACCGCAATCGCTTAGGTCATCACTGTGCCAAATATCATTTCATATGGTCAAATAGCTTTCAATCTATTCGAAATTTGGATTTCGCTACTGTTTTAATATATATAAGACTGATATTGTGACTTAAACCAGGTGGATTAGTCTAATCCTTCTATTCAGTCAAGTGAAATTGATATATCATGAAGTATATACCATTACCTAATATTTCAAATAAGAACTACTTCTAACCCTTCATATTTGATACATTTCTGATACTTGTTTTTGTTCTTTGGACACCGTAACTTAAGTAAATAAGTTAAGTTACGACATCCATCTGTATATCTTTTAGCAGATAAAGCTCTATTTATTGAAGGGTTAGAAACCAATACTGGCCATAAAGTTTCCTGGGGTTCAGTTTTAATAGAAACTACCCAAAAAATAAATATAAAGATAATTAAACTCAATATTTTAAGCATCATATGGAAAATATGGCTTATATTGAATACCGTCAAAGTACAAAGCATTTTTAAGCAAAATAGATTTAATATTAACCGATCAGCTTTGTTGGATGAAAACAAAGTTTCGACATCCTTGTCGCATTGCAGAATAGCAGAAGTTTCTCTAAACATGCAGTTTAAAAATAAAAAATTCTGAATCAACTATACTACTTATAACCTCATAAGATATGGGTAAGAATGAAAGATTTTCTTAAAGAAAGAAGCCAATAATTTGAAATATCTCCACTAAGTAGGAAGTAATAAAATTTAGTATTAACCGCAATCACTTAGGTCATCACTGTGCAAAAGATCTTTTGGATGGGCTCAATAATGTTTGATAAATTGACAATTTTGTTCGATTTAGGGCACGCGTGCTTTTTTCATCTATCTGTAGATATATCGGACCCCATAGATTTCCTAGGAAGTAATATAATTTTGTTCTAACCGCTATCACTTAGGTCATCACTGTGCCAAATATCATTTCATATGGTCAAATAGCTTTCAATCTATTCGAAATTTGGATTTTGCTACTGTTTTAATATATATAAGACTGATATTGTGACTTAAACCAGGTGGATTAGTCTAATCCTTCTATTCAGTCAAGTGAAATTGATATATCATGAAGTATATACCATTACCTAATATTTCAAATAAGAACTACTTCTAACCCTTCATATTTGATACATTTCTGATACTTGTTTTTGTTCTTTGGACACCGTAACTTAAGTAAATAAGTTAAGTTACGACATCCATCTGTATATCTTTTGGCAGATAAAGCTCTATTTATTGAAGGGTTAGAAACCAATACTGGCCATAAAGTTTCCTGGGGTTCAGTTTTAATAGAAACTACCCAAACAATAAATATAAAGATAATTAAACTCAATATTTTAAGCATCATATGGAAAATATGGCTTATATTGAATACCGTCAAAGTACAAAGCATTTTTAAGCAAAATAGATTTAATATTAACCGATCAGCTTTGTCGGATGAAAACAAAGTTTCGACATCCTTGTCGCATTGCAGAATAGCAGAAGTTTCTCTAAACATGCAGTTTAAAAAAAAACATTCTGAATCAACTATACTACTTATAACCTCATAAGATATGGGTAAGAATGAAAGATTTTCTTAAAGAAAGAAGCCAATAATTTGAAATATCTCCACTAATTAGGAAGTAATAAAATTTAGTATTAACCGCAATCACTTAGGTCATCACTGTGCAAAAGATCTTTTGGATGGGCTCAATAATGTTTGATAAATTGACAATTTTGTTCGATTAAGGGCACGCGTGCTTTTTTCATCTATTTGTAGATATATCGGACCCCATAATTTTCCTAGGAAGTAATATAATTTTGTACTAACCGCAATCACTTAGGTCATTACTCTGCCAAAGATCTTTTGGATGGGCTCCATAATGTTTGATAAATTATTAATTTTGTTCGATTTAGGGCACGCGTGCTTTTTTCATCTATCTGTAGATATATCGGACCCCATAGATTTCCTAGGAAGTAATATAATTTTGTTCTAACCGCTATCACTTAGGTCATCACTGTGCCAAATATCATTTCATATGGTCAAATAGCTTTCAATCTATTCGAAATTTGGATTTTGCTACTGTTTTAATATATATAAGACTGATATTGTGACTTAAACCAGGTGGATTAGTCTAATCCTTCTATTCAGTCAAGTGAAATTGATATATCATGAAGTATATACCATTACCTAATATTTCAAATAAGAACTACTTCTAACCCTTCATATTTGATACATTTCTGATACTTGTTTTTGTTCTTTGGACACCGTAACTTAAGTAAATAAGTTAAGTTACGACATCCATCTGTATATCTTTTGGCAGATAAAGCTCTATTTATTGAAGGGTTAGAAACCAATACTGGCCATAAAGTTTCCTGGGGTTCAGTTTTAATAGAAACTACCCAAAAAATAAATATAAAGATAATTAAACTCAATATTTTAAGCATCATATGGAAAATATGGCTTATATTGAATACCGTCAAAGTACAAAGCATTTTTAAGCAAAATAGATTTAATATTAACCGATCAGCTTTGTCGGATGAAAACAAAGTTTCGACATCCTTGTCGCATTGCAGAATAGCAGAAGTTTCTCTAAACATGCAGTTTAAAAATAAAAAATTCTGAATCAACTATACTACTTATAACCTCATAAGATATGGGTAAGAATGAAAGATTTTCTTAAAGAAAGAAGCCAATAATTTGAAATATCTCCACTAAGTAGGAAGTAATAAAATTTAGTATTAACCGCAATCACTTAGGTCATCACTGTGCAAAAGATCTTTTGGATGGGCTCAATAATGTTTGATAAATTGACAATTTTGTTCGATTAAGGGCACGCGTGCTTTTTTCATCTATCTGTAGATATATCGGACCCCATAGATTTCCTAGGAAGTAATATAATGTTGTACTAACCGCAATCACTTAGGTCATCACTGTGCCAAATATCATTTCATATGGTCAAATAGCTTTCAATCTATTCGAAATTTGGATTTTGCTACTGTTTTAATATATATAAGACTGATATTGTGACTTAAACCAGGTGGATTAGTCTAATCCTTCTATTCAGTCAAGTGAAATTAATATATCATGAAGTATTTACCATTACCTAATATTTCAAATAAGAACTACTTCTAACCCTTCATATTTGATACATTTCTGATACTTGTTTTTGTTCTTTGGACACCGTAACTTAAGTAAATAAGTTAAGTTACGACATCCATCTGTATATCTTTTAGCAGATAAAGCTCTATTTATTGAAGGGTTAGAAACCAATACTGGCCATAAAGTTTCCTGGGGTTCAGTTTTAATAGAAACTACCCAAAAAATAAATATAAAGATAATTAAACTCAATATTTTAAGCATCATATGGAAAATATGGCTTATATTGAATACCGTCAAAGTACAAAGCATTTTTAAGCAAAATAGATTTAATATTAACCGATCAGCTTTGTCGGATGAAAACAAAGTTTCGACATCCTTGTCGCATTGCAGAATAGCAGAAGTTTCTCTAAACATGCAGTTTAAAAATAAAAAATTCTGAATCAACTATACTACTTATAACCTCATAAGATATGGGTAAGAATGAAAGATTTTCTTAAAGAAAGAAGCCAATAATTTGAAATATCTCCACTAAGTAGGAAGTAATAAAATTTAGTATTAAGCGCAATCACTTAGGTCATCACTGTGCAAAAGATCTTTTGGATGGGCTCAATAATGTTTGATAAATTGACAATTTTGTTCGATTTAGGGCACGCGTGCTTTTTTCATCTATCTGTAGATATATCGGACCCCATAGATTTCCTAGGAAGTAATATAATTTTGTTCTAACCGCTATCACTTAGGTCATCACTGTGCCAAATATCATTTCATATGGTCAAATAGCTTTCAATCTATTCGAAATTTGGATTTTGCTACTGTTTTAATATATATAAGACTGATATTGTGACTTAAACCAGGTGGATTAGGGTTAGGGTTAGGGTTAGGGTTAGGGTTAGGGTTAGGGTTAGGGTTAGGGTTAGGGTTAGGGTTAGGGTTAGGGTTAGGGTTAGGGTTAGGGTTAGGGTTAGGGTTAGGGTTAGGGTTAGGGTTAGGGTTAGGGTTAGGGTTAGGGTTAGGGTTAGGGTTAGGGTTAGGGTTAGGGTTAGGGTTAGGGTTAGGGTTAGGGTTAGGGTTAGGGTTAGGGTTAGGGTTAGGGTTAGGGTTAGGGTTAGGGTTAGGGTTAGGGTTAGGGTTAGGGTTAGGGTTAGGGTTAGGGTTAGGGTTAGGGTTAGGGTTAGGGTTAGGGTTAGGGTTAGGGTTAGGGTTAGGGTTAGGGTTAGGGTTAGGGTTAGGGTTAGGGTTAGGGTTAGGGTTAGGGTTAGGGTTAGGGTTAGGGTTAGGGTTAGGGTTAGGGTTAGGGTTAGGGTTAGGGTTAGGGTTAGGGTTAGGGTTAGGGTTAGGGTTAGGGTTAGGGTTAGGGTTAGGGTTAGGGTTAGGGTTAGGGTTAGGGTTAGGGTTAGGGTTAGGGTTAGGGTTAGGGTTAGGGTTAGGGTTAGGGTTAGGGTTAGGGTTAGGGTTAGGGTTAGGGTTAGGGTTAGGGTTAGGGTTAGGGTTAGGGTTAGGGTTAGGGTTAGGGTTAGGGTTAGGGTTAGGGTTAGGGTTAGGGTTAGGGTTAGGGTTAGGGTTAGGGTTAGGGTTAGGGTTAGGGTTAGGGTTAGGGTTAGGGTTAGGGTTAGGGTTAGGGTTAGGGTTAGGGTTAGGGTTAGGGTTAGGGTTAGGGTTAGGGTTAGGGTTAGGGTTAGGGTTAGGGTTAGGGTTAGGGTTAGGGTTAGGGTTAGGGTTAGGGTTAGGGTTAGGGTTAGGGTTAGGGTTAGGGTTAGGGTTAGGGTTAGGGTTAGGGTTAGGGTTAGGGTTAGGGTTAGGGTTAGGGTTAGGGTTAGGGTTAGGGTTAGGGTTAGGGTTAGGGTTAGGGTTAGGGTTAGGGTTAGGGTTAGGGTTAGGGTTAGGGTTAGGGTTAGGGTTAGGGTTAGGGTTAGGGTTAGGGTTAGGGTTAGGGTTAGGGTTAGGGTTAGGGTTAGGGTTAGGGTTAGGGTTAGGGTTAGGGTTAGGGTTAGGGTTAGGGTTAGGGTTAGGGTTAGGGTTAGGGTTAGGGTTAGGGTTAGGGTTAGGGTTAGGGTTAGGGTTAGGGTTAGGGTTAGGGTTAGGGTTAGGGTTAGGGTTAGGGTTAGGGTTAGGGTTAGGGTTAGGGTTAGGGTTAGGGTTAGGGTTAGGGTTAGGGTTAGGGTTAGGGTTAGGGTTAGGGTTAGGGTTAGGGTTAGGGTTAGGGTTAGGGTTAGGGTTAGGGTTAGGGTTAGGGTTAGGGTTAGGGTTAGGGTTAGGGTTAGGGTTAGGGTTAGGGTTAGGGTTAGGGTTAGGGTTAGGGTTAGGGTTAGGGTTAGGGTTAGGGTTAGGGTTAGGGTTAGGGTTAGGGTTAGGGTTAGGGTTAGGGTTAGGGTTAGGGTTAGGGTTAGGGTTAGGGTTAGGGTTAGGGTTAGGGTTAGGGTTAGGGTTAGGGTTAGGGTTAGGGTTAGGGTTAGGGTTAGGGTTAGGGTTAGGGTTAGGGTTAGGGTTAGGGTTAGGGTTAGGGTTAGGGTTAGGGTTAGGGTTAGGGTTAGGGTTAGGGTTAGGGTTAGGGTTAGGGTTAGGGTTAGGGTTAGGGTTAGGGTTAGGGTTAGGGTTAGGGTTAGGGTTAGGGTTAGGGTTAGGGTTAGGGTTAGGGTTAGGGTTAGGGTTAGGGTTAGGGTTAGGGTTAGGGTTAGGGTTAGGGTTAGGGTTAGGGTTAGGGTTAGGGTTAGGGTTAGGGTTAGGGTTAGGGTTAGGGTTAGGGTTAGGGTTAGGGTTAGGGTTAGGGTTAGGGTTAGGGTTAGGGTTAGGGTTAGGGTTAGGGTTAGGGTTAGGGTTAGGGTTAGGGTTAGGGTTAGGGTTAGGGTTAGGGTTAGGGTTAGGGTTAGGGTTAGGGTTAGGGTTAGGGTTAGGGTTAGGGTTAGGGTTAGGGTTAGGGTTAGGGTTAGGGTTAGGGTTAGGGTTAGGGTTAGGGTTAGGGTTAGGGTTAGGGTTAGGGTTAGGGTTAGGGTTAGGGTTAGGGTTAGGGTTAGGGTTAGGGTTAGGGTTAGGGTTAGGGTTAGGGTTAGGGTTAGGGTTAGGGTTAGGGTTAGGGTTAGGGTTAGGGTTAGGGTTAGGGTTAGGGTTAGGGTTAGGGTTAGGGTTAGGGTTAGGGTTAGGGTTAGGGTTAGGGTTAGGGTTAGGGTTAGGGTTAGGGTTAGGGTTAGGGTTAGGGTTAGGGTTAGGGTTAGGGTTAGGGTTAGGGTTAGGGTTAGGGTTAGGGTTAGGGTTAGGGTTAGGGTTAGGGTTAGGGTTAGGGTTAGGGTTAGGGTTAGGGTTAGGGTTAGGGTTAGGGTTAGGGTTAGGGTTAGGGTTAGGGTTAGGGTTAGGGTTAGGGTTAGGGTTAGGGTTAGGGTTAGGGTTAGGGTTAGGGTTAGGGTTAGGGTTAGGGTTAGGGTTAGGGTTAGGGTTAGGGTTAGGGTTAGGGTTAGGGTTAGGGTTAGGGTTAGGGTTAGGGTTAGGGTTAGGGTTAGGGTTAGGGTTAGGGTTAGGGTTAGGGTTAGGGTTAGGGTTAGGGTTAGGGTTAGGGTTAGGGTTAGGGTTAGGGTTAGGGTTAGGGTTAGGGTTAGGGTTAGGGTTAGGGTTAGGGTTAGGGTTAGGGTTAGGGTTAGGGTTAGGGTTAGGGTTAGGGTTAGGGTTAGGGTTAGGGTTAGGGTTAGGGTTAGGGTTAGGGTTAGGGTTAGGGTTAGGGTTAGGGTTAGGGTTAGGGTTAGGGTTAGGGTTAGGGTTAGGGTTAGGGTTAGGGTTAGGGTTAGGGTTAGGGTTAGGGTTAGGGTTAGGGTTAGGGTTAGGGTTAGGGTTAGGGTTAGGGTTAGGGTTAGGGTTAGGGTTAGGGTTAGGGTTAGGGTTAGGGTTAGGGTTAGGGTTAGGGTTAGGGTTAGGGTTAGGGTTAGGGTTAGGGTTAGGGTTAGGGTTAGGGTTAGGGTTAGGGTTAGGGTTAGGGTTAGGGTTAGGGTTAGGGTTAGGGTTAGGGTTAGGGTTAGGGTTAGGGTTAGGGTTAGGGTTAGGGTTAGGGTTAGGGTTAGGGTTAGGGTTAGGGTTAGGGTTAGGGTTAGGGTTAGGGTTAGGGTTAGGGTTAGGGTTAGGGTTAGGGTTAGGGTTAGGGTTAGGGTTAGGGTTAGGGTTAGGGTTAGGGTTAGGGTTAGGGTTAGGGTTAGGGTTAGGGTTAGGGTTAGGGTTAGGGTTAGGGTTAGGGTTAGGGTTAGGGTTAGGGTTAGGGTTAGGGTTAGGGTTAGGGTTAGGGTTAGGGTTAGGGTTAGGGTTAGGGTTAGGGTTAGGGTTAGGGTTAGGGTTAGGGTTAGGGTTAGGGTTAGGGTTAGGGTTAGGGTTAGGGTTAGGGTTAGGGTTAGGGTTAGGGTTAGGGTTAGGGTTAGGGTTAGGGTTAGGGTTAGGGTTAGGGTTAGGGTTAGGGTTAGGGTTAGGGTTAGGGTTAGGGTTAGGGTTAGGGTTAGGGTTAGGGTTAGGGTTAGGGTTAGGGTTAGGGTTAGGGTTAGGGTTAGGGTTAGGGTTAGGGTTAGGGTTAGGGTTAGGGTTAGGGTTAGGGTTAGGGTTAGGGTTAGGGTTAGGGTTAGGGTTAGGGTTAGGGTTAGGGTTAGGGTTAGGGTTAGGGTTAGGGTTAGGGTTAGGGTTAGGGTTAGGGTTAGGGTTAGGGTTAGGGTTAGGGTTAGGGTTAGGGTTAGGGTTAGGGTTAGGGTTAGGGTTAGGGTTAGGGTTAGGGTTAGGGTTAGGGTTAGGGTTAGGGTTAGGGTTAGGGTTAGGGTTAGGGTTAGGGTTAGGGTTAGGGTTAGGGTTAGGGTTAGGGTTAGGGTTAGGGTTAGGGTTAGGGTTAGGGTTAGGGTTAGGGTTAGGGTTAGGGTTAGGGTTAGGGTTAGGGTTAGGGTTAGGGTTAGGGTTAGGGTTAGGGTTAGGGTTAGGGTTAGGGTTAGGGTTAGGGTTAGGGTTAGGGTTAGGGTTAGGGTTAGGGTTAGGGTTAGGGTTAGGGTTAGGGTTAGGGTTAGGGTTAGGGTTAGGGTTAGGGTTAGGGTTAGGGTTAGGGTTAGGGTTAGGGTTAGGGTTAGGGTTAGGGTTAGGGTTAGGGTTAGGGTTAGGGTTAGGGTTAGGGTTAGGGTTAGGGTTAGGGTTAGGGTTAGGGTTAGGGTTAGGGTTAGGGTTAGGGTTAGGGTTAGGGTTAGGGTTAGGGTTAGGGTTAGGGTTAGGGTTAGGGTTAGGGTTAGGGTTAGGGTTAGGGTTAGGGTTAGGGTTAGGGTTAGGGTTAGGGTTAGGGTTAGGGTTAGGGTTAGGGTTAGGGTTAGGGTTAGGGTTAGGGTTAGGGTTAGGGTTAGGGTTAGGGTTAGGGTTAGGGTTAGGGTTAGGGTTAGGGTTAGGGTTAGGGTTAGGGTTAGGGTTAGGGTTAGGGTTAGGGTTAGGGTTAGGGTTAGGGTTAGGGTTAGGGTTAGGGTTAGGGTTAGGGTTAGGGTTAGGGTTAGGGTTAGGGTTAGGGTTAGGGTTAGGGTTAGGGTTAGGGTTAGGGTTAGGGTTAGGGTTAGGGTTAGGGTTAGGGTTAGGGTTAGGGTTAGGGTTAGGGTTAGGGTTAGGGTTAGGGTTAGGGTTAGGGTTAGGGTTAGGGTTAGGGTTAGGGTTAGGGTTAGGGTTAGGGTTAGGGTTAGGGTTAGGGTTAGGGTTAGGGTTAGGGTTAGGGTTAGGGTTAGGGTTAGGGTTAGGGTTAGGGTTAGGGTTAGGGTTAGGGTTAGGGTTAGGGTTAGGGTTAGGGTTAGGGTTAGGGTTAGGGTTAGGGTTAGGGTTAGGGTTAGGGTTAGGGTTAGGGTTAGGGTTAGGGTTAGGGTTAGGGTTAGGGTTAGGGTTAGGGTTAGGGTTAGGGTTAGGGTTAGGGTTAGGGTTAGGGTTAGGGTTAGGGTTAGGGTTAGGGTTAGGGTTAGGGTTAGGGTTAGGGTTAGGGTTAGGGTTAGGGTTAGGGTTAGGGTTAGGGTTAGGGTTTTGGGTTAGGGTTAGGGTTTTAGGGTTTTAGGGTTTGGGTTTGGGTTAGGGTTAGGGTTAGGGTTAGGGTTAGGGTTAGGGTTAGGGTTAGGGTTAGGGTTAGGGTTAGGGTTAGGGTTAGGGTTAGGGTTAGGGTTAGGGTTAGGGTTAGGGTTAGGGTTAGGGTTAGGGTTAGGGTTAGGGTTAGGGTTAGGGTTAGGGTTAGGGTTAGGGTTAGGGTTAGGGTTAGGGTTAGGGTTAGGGTTAGGGTTAGGGTTAGGGTTAGGGTTAGGGTTAGGGTTAGGGTTAGGGTTAGGGTTAGGGTTAGGGTTAGGGTTAGGGTTAGGGTTAGGGTTAGGGTTAGGGTTAGGGTTAGGGTTAGGGTTAGGGTTAGGGTTAGGGTTAGGGTTAGGGTTAGGGTTAGGGTTAGGGTTAGGGTTAGGGTTAGGGTTAGGGTTAGGGTTAGGGTTAGGGTTAGGGTTAGGGTTAGGGTTAGGGTTAGGGTTAGGGTTAGGGTTAGGGTTAGGGTTAGGGTTAGGGTTAGGGTTAGGGTTAGGGTTAGGGTTAGGGTTAGGGTTAGGGTTAGGGTTAGGGTTAGGGTTAGGGTTAGGGTTAGGGTTAGGGTTAGGGTTAGGGTTAGGGTTAGGGTTAGGGTTAGGGTTAGGGTTAGGGTTAGGGTTAGGGTTAGGGTTAGGGTTAGGGTTAGGGTTAGGGTTAGGGTTAGGGTTAGGGTTAGGGTTAGGGTTAGGGTTAGGGTTAGGGTTAGGGTTAGGGTTAGGGTTAGGGTCGAGGCCACTTTTGGTAACTTAAGTTGGGACTTTGGTAACTTAAGTTGGGACTCGGTAACTTAAATTCGGACTCGGTAACTTAAGCTTGGACTCTCGTAACTTAAGTTATGGACTTTTGTAACTTAAGTTTGGACTCGGTAACTTAAGTTGGAAAAATGTGAAAAAATGACAGAGTCCAGAACTTAAGTTACCGTGTCACGAAATTTCACGAACTTTGTAATTGGAGCACAAGTAAAAGTTTTTATCCGATTTTAATCATTTATGTCTTAAAAAAAAGAGAAAAAATTACAGAAAATTCAGAAATAAAAAGTGTTTCTAACCCTCTAAAGTTAATCTATTTTTTTTAGCAAAAATATGATTTTTGAAATATGGTCCTGAAAAAAAAAATTTCAAAATTATTCTAAGTCCAAAAAAAATTTTCTTTTTACTTTAGAAAGCTCAATTTCATTTATTCAAAAGAACATCATAAATGTATATAAGCACTCTAAAATGCAAACTCTTAAACTAAAAACTTTTCTGTATTTAATCAATCAAAAATTGCAATTTTTCGATTTTTGAATTATTCCCTATGTTGTCATCTATAAATAGCTAAAAGTAAATAGTTTTTAAGGTCTCGTTTTACTTATTTCGTACAAACTTGATTCTTTCTAAAGGCACAAATAAATGCAAAGCCCTAAATTAAAAACTTTTTTGTACTTAATCAATCAAAATTTGGGAAATGTGCAATTTTGACGAATTTTGAATGATTCCCCATGTTGTCATCTATGTATAGCTACAACAAAAAGGTTTAATAGGGATATTGTTAGTTATTTCATGCAAACATAGTATCTTCTAATGACACAAATAAATTCAAAGTCCTTAATTAAAAAGTTTTCTGTATTTAATTATTCAAAAATTTGAAAATGTGAAATTTCAAAAAAATTTCAAAATTTTTCTAAGTCCAAAAAAAAATTTCTTTTTACTTTAGAAGGCTCAATTTCATTTATCTAAAAGAACATTATAAATGTATAAAAGCACTCTAAAATGCAAACTCTTAAACTAAAAACTTTTCTGTATTTAATCAATCAAAAATTGCAATTTTTCGATTTTTGAATTATTCCCTATGTTGTCATCTATAAATAGCTAAAAGTAAATAGTTTTTAAGGTCTCGTTTTACTTATTTCGTACAAACTTGATTCTTTCTAAAGGCACAAATAAATGCAAAGCCCTAAATTAAAAACTTTTTTGTATTTAATCAATCAAAATTTGGGAAATGTGCAAATTTCAGGAATTTTGAATAATTCCCCATGTTGTCATCTATGTATAGCTACAACAAAAAGGCTTAATAGGGATATTGTTCGTTATTTCATGCAAACATAGTATCTTCTAATGACACAAATAAATTCAAAGTCCTCAATTAAAAAGTTTTCTGTATTTAATTATTCAAAAATTTGAAAATGTGAAATTTCAAAAAAAAAAAAAATTCAAAATTTTTCTAAGTCCAAAAAAAATTTTCTTTTTACTTTAGAAGGCTCAATTTCATTTATCTAAAAGAACATTATAAATGTATAAAAGCACTCTAAAATGCAAACTCTTAAACTAAAAACTTTTCTGTATTTAATCAATCAAAAATTGCAATTTTTCGATATTTTCCATATTGTGCCTAAAATATTGAGTTTAATTATCTTTATATTTATTTTTTGGGTAGTTTCTATTAAAACTGAACCCCAGGAAACTTTATGGCCAGTATTGGTTTCTAACCCTTCAATAAATGGAGCTTTATCTGCTAAAAGATATACAGATGGATGTCGTAACTTAACTTATATACTTAAGTTACGGTGTCCAAAGAACAAAAACAAGTATCAGAAATGTATCAAATATGAAGGGTTAGAAGTAGTTCTTATTTGAAATATTAGGTAATGGTATATACTTCATGATATATCAATTTCACTTGACTGAATAGAAGGATTAGACTAATCCACCTGGCTTAAGTCACAATATCAGTCTTATATATATTAAAAGAGTAGCGAAATCCAAATTTCGAATAGATTGAAAGCTATTTGACCATATGAAATGATATTTGGCACAGTGATGACCTAAGCGATTGCGGTTAGTACAAAATTATATTACTTCCTAGGAAATCTATGGGGTCCGATATATCTACAGATAGATGAAAAAAGCACGCGTGCCCTAAATCGAACAAAATTATTAATTTATCAAACATTATTGAGCCCATCCAAAAGATCTTTTGCACAGTGATGACCTAAGTGATTGCGGTTAATACTAAATTTTATTACTTCCTACTTAGTGGAGATATTTCAAATTATTGGCTTCTTTCTTTAAGAAAATCTTTCATTCTTACCCATATCTTATGAGGTTATAAGTAGTATAGTTGATTCAGAATTTTTTATTTTTAAACTGCATGTTTAGAGAAACTTCTGCTATTCTGCAATGCGACAAGGATGTCGAAACTTTGTTTTCATCCGACAAAGCTGATCGGTTAATATTAAATCTATTTTGCTTAAAAATGCTTTGTACTTTGACGGTATTCAATATAAGCCATATTTTCCATATGATGCTTAAAATATTGAGTTTAATTATCTTTATATTTATTTTTTGGGTAGTTTCTATTAAAACTGAACCCCAGGAAACTTTATGGCCAGTATTGGTTTCTAACCCTTCAATAAATAGAGCTTTATCTGCTAAAAGATATACAGATGGATGTCGTAACTTAACTTATTTACTTAAGTTACGGTGTCCAAAGAACAAAAACAAGTATCAGAAATGTATCAAATATGAAGGGTTAGAAGTAGTTCTTATTTAAAATATTAGGTAATGGTATATACTTCATGATATATCAATTTCACTTGACTGAATAGAAGGATTAGACTAATCCACCTGGTTTAAGTCACAATATCAGTCTTATATATATTAAAACAGTAGCAAAATCCAAATTTCGAATAGATTGAAAGCTATTTGACCATATGAAATGATATTTGGCACAGTGATGACCTAAGTGATTGCGGTTAGAACAAAATTATATTACTTCCTAGGAAATCTATGGGGTCCGATATATCTACAGATAGATGAAAAAAGCACGCGTGCCCTAAATCGAACAAAATTATTAATTTATCAAACATTATGGAGCCCATCCAAAAGATCTTTGGCACAGTGATGACCTAAGTGATTGCGGTTAATACAAAATTATATTACTTCCTAGGAAATCTATGGGGTCCGATATATCTACAGATAGATGAAAAAAGCACGCGTGCCCTTAATCGAACAAAATTGTCAATTTATCAAACATTATTGAGCCCATCCAAAAGATCTTTTGCACAGTGATGACCTAAGTGATTGCGGTTAATACTAAATTTTATTACTTTCTACTTAGTGGAGATATTTCAAATTATTGGCTTCTTTCTTTAAGAAAATCTTTCATTCTTACCCATATCTTATGAGGTTATAAGTAGTATAGTTGATTCAGAATTTTTTATTTTTAAACTGCATGTTTAGAGAAACTTCTGCTATTCTGCAATGCGACAAGGATGTCGAAACTTTGTTTTCATTCGACAAAGCTGATCGGTTAATATTAAATCTATTTTGCTTAAAAATGCTTTGTACTTTGACGGTATTCAATATAAGCCATATTTTCCATATGATGCTTAAAATATTGAGTTTAATTATCTTTATATTTATTTTTTGGGTAGTTTCTATTAAAACTGAACCCCAGGAAACTTTATGGCCAGTATTGGTTTCTAACCCTTCAATAAATAGAGCTTTATCTGCTAAAAGATATACAGATGGATGTCGTAACTTAACTTATTTACTTAAGTTACGGTGTCCAAAGAACAAAAACAAGTATCAGAAATGTATCAAATATGAAGGGTTAGAAGTAGTTCTTATTTGAAATATTAGGTAATGGTATATACTTCATGATATATCAATTTCACTTGACTGAATAGAAGGATTAGACTAATCCACCTGGTTTAAGTCACAATATCAGTCTTATATATATTAAAACAGTAGCGAAATCCAAATTTCGAATAGATTGAAAGCTATTTGACCATATGAAATGATATTTGGCACAGTGATGACCTAAGCGATTGCGGTTAGTACAAAATTATATTACTTCCTAGGAAATCTATGGGGTCCGATATATCTACAGATAGATGAAAAAAGCACGCGTGCCCTAAATCGAACAAAATTATTAATTTATCAAACATTATTGAGCCCATCCAAAAGATCTTTTGCACAGTGATGACCTAAGTGATTGCGGTTAATACTAAATTTTATTACTTCCTACTTAGTGGAGATATTTCAAATTATTGGCTTCTTTCTTTAAGAAAATCTTTCATTCTTACCCATATCTTATGAGGTTATAAGTAGTATAGTTGATTCAGAATTTTTTATTTTTAAACTGCATGTTTAGAGAAACTTCTGCTATTCTGCAATGCGACAAGGATGTCGAAACTTTGTTTTCATCCGACAAAGCTGATCGGTTAATATTAAATCTATTTTGCTTAAAAATGCTTTGTACTTTGACGGTATTCAATATAAGCCATATTTTCCATATGATGCTTAAAATATTGAGTTTAATTATCTTTATATTTATTTTTTGGGTAGTTTCTATTAAAACTGAACCCCAGGAAACTTTATGGCCAGTATTGGTTTCTAACCCTTCAATAAATAGAGCTTTATCTGCTAAAAGATATACAGATGGATGTCGTAACTTAACTTATTTACTTAAGTTACGGTGTCCAAAGAACAAAAACAAGTATCAGAAATGTATCAAATATGAAGGGTTAGAAGTAGTTCTTATTTAAAATATTAGGTAATGGTATATACTTCATGATATATCAATTTCACTTGACTGAATAGAAGGATTAGACTAATCCACCTGGTTTAAGTCACAATATCAGTCTTATATATATTAAAACAGTAGCAAAATCCAAATTTCGAATAGATTGAAAGCTATTTGACCATATGAAATGATATTTGGCACAGTGATGACCTAAGTGATTGCGGTTAGAACAAAATTATATTACTTCCTAGGAAATCTATGGGGTCCGATATATCTACAGATAGATGAAAAAAGCACGCGTGCCCTAAATCGAACAAAATTATTAATTTATCAAACATTATGGAGCCCATCCAAAAGATCTTTGGCACAGTGATGACCTAAGTGATTGCGGTTAATACAAAATTATATTACTTCCTAGGAAATCTATGGGGTCCGATATATCTACAGATAGATGAAAAAAGCACGCGTGCCCTTAATCGAACAAAATTGTCAATTTATCAAACATTATTGAGCCCATCCAAAAGATCTTTTGCACAGTGATGACCTAAGTGATTGCGGTTAATACTAAATTTTATTACTTCCTACTTAGTGGAGATATTTCAAATTATTGGCTTCTTTCTTTAAGAAAATCTTTCATTCTTACCCATATCTTATGAGGTTATAAGTAGTATAGTTGATTCAGAATTTTTTATTTTTAAACTGCATGTTTAGAGAAACTTCTGCTATTCTGCAATGCGACAAGGATGTCGAAACTTTGTTTTCATTCGACAAAGCTGATCGGTTAATATTAAATCTATTTTGCTTAAAAATGCTTTGTACTTTGACGGTATTCAATATAAGCCATATTTTCCATATGATGCTTAAAATATTGAGTTTAATTATCTTTATATTTATTTTTTGGGTAGTTTCTATTAAAACTGAACCCCAGGAAACTTTATGGCCAGTATTGGTTTCTAACCCTTCAATAAATAGAGCTTTATCTGCTAAAAGATATACAGATGGATGTCGTAACTTAACTTATTTACTTAAGTTACGGTGTCCAAAGAACAAAAACAAGTATCAGAAATGTATCAAATATGAAGGGTTAGAAGTAGTTCTTATTTGAAATATTAGGTAATGGTATATACTTCATGATATATCAATTTCACTTGACTGAATAGAAGGATTAGACTAATCCACCTGGTTTAAGTCACAATATCAGTCTTATATATATTAAAACAGTAGCGAAATCCAAATTTCGAATAGATTGAAAGCTATTTGACCATATGAAATGATATTTGGCACAGTGATGACCTAAGCGATTGCGGTTAGTACAAAATTATATTACTTCCTAGGAAATCTATGGGGTCCGATATATCTACAGATAGATGAAAAAAGCACGCGTGCCCTAAATCGAACAAAATTATTAATTTATCAAACATTATTGAGCCCATCCAAAAGATCTTTTGCACAGTGATGACCTAAGTGATTGCGGTTAATACTAAATTTTATTACTTCCTACTTAGTGGAGATATTTCAAATTATTGGCTTCTTTCTTTAAGAAAATCTTTCATTCTTACCCATATCGTATGAGGTTATAAGTAGTATAGTTGATTCAGAATTTTTTATTTTTAAACTGCATGTTTAGAGAAACTTCTGCTATTCTGCAATGCGACAAGGATGTCGAAACTTTGTTTTCATCCGACAAAGCTGATCGGTTAATATTAAATCTATTTTGCTTAAAAATGCTTTGTACTTTGACGGTATTCAATATAAGCCATATTTTCCATATGATGCTTAAAATATTGAGTTTAATTATCTTTATATTTATTTTTTGGGTAGTTTCTATTAAAACTGAACCCCAGGAAACTTTATGGCCAGTATTGGTTTCTAACCCTTCAATAAATAGAGCTTTATCTGCTAAAAGATATACAGATGGATGTCGTAACTTAACTTATTTACTTAAGTTACGGTGTCCAAAGAACAAAAACAAGTATCAGAAATGTATCAAATATGAAGGGTTAGAAGTAGTTCTTATTTAAAATATTAGGTAATGGTATATACTTCATGATATATCAATTTCACTTGACTGAATAGAAGGATTAGACTAATCCACCTGGTTTAAGTCACAATATCAGTCTTATATATATTAAAACAGTAGCAAAATCCAAATTTCGAATAGATTGAAAGCTATTTGACCATATGAAATGATATTTGGCACAGTGATGACCTAAGTGATTGCGGTTAGAACAAAATTATATTACTTCCTAGGAAATCTATGGGGTCCGATATATCTACAGATAGATGAAAAAAGCACGCGTGCCCTAAATCGAACAAAATTATTAATTTATCAAACATTATTGAGCCCATCCAAAAGATCTTTTGCACAGTGATGACCTAAGTGATTGCGGTTAATACTAAATTTTATTACTTCCTACTTAGTGGAGATATTTCAAATTATTGGCTTCTTTCTTTAAGAAAATCTTTCATTCTTACCCATATCTTATGAGGTTATAAGTAGTATAGTTGATTCAGAATTTTTTATTTTTAAACTGCATGTTTAGAGAAACTTCTGCTATTCTGCAATGCGACAAGGATGTCGAAACTTTGTTTTCATCCGACAAAGCTGATCGGTTAATATTAAATCTATTTTGCTTAAAAATGCTTTGTACTTTGACGGTATTCAATATAAGCCATATTTTCCATATGATGCTTAAAATATTGAGTTTAATTATCTTTATATTTATTTTTTGGGTAGTTTCTATTAAAACTGAACCCCAGGAAACTTTATGGCCAGTATTGGTTTCTAACCCTTCAATAAATAGAGCTTTATCTGCTAAAAGATATACAGATGGATGTCGTAACTTAACTTATTTACTTAAGTTACGGTGTCCAAAGAACAAAAACAAGTATCAGAAATGTATCAAATATGAAGGGTTAGAAGTAGTTCTTATTTAAAATATTAGGTAATGGTATATACTTCATGATATATCAATTTCACTTGACTGAATAGAAGGATTAGACTAATCCACCTGGTTTAAGTCACAATATCAGTCTTATATATATTAAAACAGTAGCAAAATCCAAATTTCGAATAGATTGAAAGCTATTTGACCATATGAAATGATATTTGGCACAGTGATGACCTAAGTGATTGCGGTTAGAACAAAATTATATTACTTCCTAGGAAATCTATGGGGTCCGATATATCTACAGATAGATGAAAAAAGCACGCGTGCCCTAAATCGAACAAAATTATTAATTTATCAAACATTATGGAGCCCATCCAAAAGATCTTTGGCACAGTGATGACCTAAGTGATTGCGGTTAATACAAAATTATATTACTTCCTAGGAAATCTATGGGGTCCGATATATCTACAGATAGATGAAAAAAGCACGCGTGCCCTTAATCGAACAAAATTGTCAATTTATCAAACATTATTGAGCCCATCCAAAAGATCTTTTGCACAGTGATGACCTAAGTGATTGCGGTTAATACTAAATTTTATTACTTCCTACTTAGTGGAGATATTTCAAATTATTGGCTTCTTTCTTTAAGAAAATCTTTCATTCTTACCCATATCTTATGAGGTTATAAGTAGTATAGTTGATTCAGAATTTTTTATTTTTAAACTGCATGTTTAGAGAAACTTCTGCTATTCTGCAATGCGACAAGGATGTCGAAACTTTGTTTTCATTCGACAAAGCTGATCGGTTAATATTAAATCTATTTTGCTTAAAAATGCTTTGTACTTTGACGGTATTCAATATAAGCCTTATTTTCCATATGATGCTTAAAATATTGAGTTTAATTATCTTTATATTTATTTTTTGGGTAGTTTCTATTAAAACTGAACCCCAGGAAACTTTATGGCCAGTATTGGTTTCTAACCCTTCAATAAATAGAGCTTTATCTGCTAAAAGATATACAGATGGATGTCGTAACTTAACTTATTTACTTAAGTTACGGTGTCCAAAGAACAAAAACAAGTATCAGAAATGTATCAAATATGAAGGGTTAGAAGTAGTTCTTATTTGAAATATTAGGTAATGGTATATACTTCATGATATATCAATTTCACTTGACTGAATAGAAGGATTAGACTAATCCACCTGGTTTAAGTCACAATATCAGTCTTATATATATTAAAACAGTAGCGAAATCCAAATTTCGAATAGATTGAAAGCTATTTGACCATATGAAATGATATTTGGCACAGTGATGACCTAAGCGATTGCGGTTAGTACAAAATTATATTACTTCCTAGGAAATCTATGGGGTCCGATATATCTACAGATAGATGAAAAAAGCACGCGTGCCCTAAATCGAACAAAATTATTAATTTATCAAACATTATTGAGCCCATCCAAAAGATCTTTTGCACAGTGATGACCTAAGTGATTGCGGTTAATACTAAATTTTATTACTTCCTACTTAGTGGAGATATTTCAAATTATTGGCTTCTTTCTTTAAGAAAATCTTTCATTCTTACCCATATCTTATGAGGTTATAAGTAGTATAGTTGATTCAGAATTTTTTATTTTTAAACTGCATGTTTAGAGAAACTTCTGCTATTCTGCAATGCGACAAGGATGTCGAAACTTTGTTTTCATCCGACAAAGCTGATCGGTTAATATTAAATCTATTTTGCTTAAAAATGCTTTGTACTTTGATGGTATTCAATATAAGCCATATTTTCCATATGATGCTTAAAATATTGAGTTTAATTATCTTTATATTTATTTTTTGGGTAGTTTCTATTAAAACTGAACCCCAGGAAACTTTATGGCCAGTATTGGTTTCTAACCCTTCAATAAATAGAGCTTTATCTGCTAAAAGATATACAGATGGATGTCGTAACTTAACTTATTTACTTAAGTTACGGTGTCCAAAGAACAAAAACAAGTATCAGAAATGTATCAAATATGAAGGGTTAGAAGTAGTTCTTATTTGAAATATTAGGTAATAGTATATACTTCATGATATATCAATTTCACTTGACTGAATAGAAGGATTAGACTAATCCACCTGGTTTAAGTCACAATATCAGTCTTATATATATTAAAACAGTAGCAAAATCCAAATTTCGAATAGATTGAAAGCTATTTGACCATATGAAATGATATTTGGCACAGTGATGACCTAAGTAATTGCGGTTAGAACAAAATTATATTACTTCCTAGGAAATCTATGGGGTCCGATATATCTACAGATAGATGAAAAAAGCACGCGTGCCCTAAATCGAACAAAATTATTAATTTATCAAACATTATGGAGCCCATCCAAAAGATCTTTGGCACAGTGATGACCTAAGTGATTGCGGTTAATACAAAATTATATTTCTTCCTAGGAAATCTATGGGGTCCGATATATCTACAGATAGATGAAAAAAGCACGCGTGCCCTTAATCGAACAAAATTGTCAATTTATCAAACATTATTGAGCCCATCCAAAAGATCTTTTGCACAGTGATGACCTAAGTGATTGCGGTTAATACTAAATTTTTATACTTCCTACTTAGTGGAGATATTTCAAATTATTGGCTTCTTTCTTTAAGAAAATCTTTCATTCTTACCCATATCTTATGAGGTTATAAGTAGTATAGTTGATTCAGAATTTTTTATTTTTAAACTGCATGTTTAGAGAAACTTCTGCTATTCTGCAATGCGACAAGGATGTCGAAACTTTGTTTTCATTCGACAAAGCTGATCGGTTAATATTAAATCTATTTTGTTTAAAAATGCTTTGTACTTTGACGGTATTCAATATAAGCCATATTTTCCATATGATGCTTAAAATATTGAGTTTAATTATCTTTATATTTATTTTTTGGGTAGTTTCTATTAAAACTGAACCCCAGGAAACTTTATGGCCAGTATTGGTTTCTAACCCTTCAATAAATAGAGCTTTATCTGCTAAAAGATATACAGATGGATGTCGTAACTTAACTTATTTACTTAAGTTACGGTGTCCAAAGAACAAAAACAAGTATCAGAAATGTATCAAATATGAAGGGTTAGAAGTAGTTCTTATTTGAAATATTAGGTAATGGTATATACTTCATGATATATCAATTTCACTTGACTGAATAGAAGGATTAGACTAATCCACCTGGTTTAAGTCACAATATCAGTCTTATATATATTAAAACAGTAGCGAAATCCAAATTTCGAATAGATTGAAAGCTATTTGACCATATGAAATGATATTTGGCACAGTGATGACCTAAGCGATTGCGGTTAGTACAAAATTATATTACTTCCTAGGAAATCTATGGGGTCCGATATATCTACAGATAGATGAAAAAAGCACGCGTGCCCTAAATCGAACAAAATTATTAATTTATCAAACATTATTGAGCCCATCCAAAAGATCTTTTGCACAGTGATGACCTAAGTGATTGCGGTTAATACTAAATTTTATTACTTCCTACTTAGTGGAGATATTTCAAATTATTGGCTTCTTTCTTTAAGAAAATCTTTCATTCTTACCCATATCTTATGAGGTTATAAGTAGTATAGTTGATTCAGAATTTTTTATTTTTAAACTGCATGTTTAGAGAAACTTCTGCTATTCTGCAATGCGACAAGGATGTCGAAACTTTGTTTTCATCCGACAAAGCTGATCGGTTAATATTAAATCTATTTTGCCTCAAAATGCTTTGTACTTTGACGGTATTCAATATAAGCCATATTTTCCATATGATGCTTAAAATATTGAGTTTAATTATCTTTATATTTATTTTTTGGGTAGTTTCTATTAAAACTGAACCCCAGGAAACTTTATGGCCAGTATTGGTTTCTAACCCTTCAATAAATAGAGCTTTATCTGCTAAAAGATATACAGATGGATGTCGTAACTTAACTTATTTACTTAAGTTACGGTGTCCAAAGAACAAAAACAAGTATCAGAAATGTATCAAATATGAAGGGTTAGAAGTAGTTCTTATTTAAAATATTAGGTAATGGTATATACTTCATGATATATCAATTTCACTTGACTGAATAGAAGGATTAGACTAATCCACCTGGTTTAAGTCACAATATCAGTCTTATATATATTAAAACAGTAGCAAAATCCAAATTTCGAATAGATTGAAAGCTATTTGACCATATGAAATGATATTTGGCACAGTGATGACCTAAGTGATTGCGGTTAGAACAAAATTATATTACTTCCTAGGAAATCTATGGGGTCCGATATATCTACAGATAGATGAAAAAAGCACGCGTGCCCTAAATCGAACAAAATTATTAATTTATCAAACATTATGGAGCCCATCCAAAAGATCTTTGGC
Organism: Lepidochitona cinerea; assembly: GCA_963971465.1. Lineage (NCBI taxonomy): Eukaryota > Metazoa > Mollusca > Polyplacophora > Chitonida > Tonicellidae > Lepidochitona > Lepidochitona cinerea. Next base: position 39,986 of record CAXASE010000060.1, read on the forward strand.
ACAGTGATGACCTAAGTGATTGCGGTTAATACAAAATTATATTACTTCCTAGGAAATCTATGGGGTCCGATATATCTACAGATAGATGAAAAAAGCACGCGTGCCCTTAATCGAACAAAATTGTCAATTTATCAAACATTATTGAGCCCATCCAAAAGATCTTTTGCACAGTGATGACCTAAGTGATTGCGGTTAATACTAAATTTTATTACTTCCTACTTAGTGGAGATATTTCAAATTATTGGCTTCTTTCTTTAAGAAAATCTTTCATTCTTACCCATATCTTATGAGGTTATAAGTAGTATAGTTGATTCAGAATTTTTTATTTTTAAACTGCATGTTTAGAGAAACTTCTGCTATTCTGCAATGCGACAAGGATGTCGAAACTTTGTTTTCATTCGACAAAGCTGATCGGTTAATATTAAATCTATTTTGCTTAAAAATGCTTTGTACTTTGACGGTATTCAATATAAGCCATATTTTCCATATGATGCTTAAAATATTGAGTTTAATTATCTTTATATTTATTTTTTGGGTAGTTTCTATTAAAACTGAACCCCAGGAAACTTTATGGCCAGTATTGGTTTCTAACCCTTCAATAAATAGAGCTTTATCTGCTAAAAGATATACAGATGGATGTCGTAACTTAACTTATTTACTTAAGTTACGGTGTCCAAAGAACAAAAACAAGTATCAGAAATGTATCAAATATGAAGGGTTAGAAGTAGTTCTTATTTGAAATATTAGGTAATGGTATATACTTCATGATATATCAATTTCACTTGACTGAATAGAAGGATTAGACTAATCCACCCGGTTTAAGTCACAATATCAGTCTTATATATATTAAAACAGTAGCGAAATCCAAATTTCGAATAGATTGAAAGCTATTTGACCATATGAAATGATATTTGGCACAGTGATGACCTAAGTGATTGCGGTTAGTACAAAATTATATTACTTCCTAGGAAATCTATGGGGTCCGATATATCTACAGATAGATGAAAAAAGCACGCGTGCCCTAAATCGAACAAAATTATTAATTTATCAAACATTATTGAGCCCATCCAAAAGATCTTTTGCACAGTGATGACCTAAGTGATTGCGGTTAATACTAAATTTTATTACTTCCTACTTAGTGGAGATATTTCAAATTATTGGCTTCTTTCTTTAAGAAAATCTTTCATTCTTACCCATATCTTATGAGGTTATAAGTAGTATAGTTGATTCAGAATTTTTTATTTTTAAACTGCATGTTTAGAGAAACTTCTGCTATTCTGCAATGCGACAAGGATGTCGAAACTTTGTTTTCATCCGACAAAGCTGATCGGTTAATATTAAATCTATTTTGCTTTAAAATGCTTTGTACTTTGACGGTATTCAATATAAGCCATATTTTCCATATGATGCTTAAAATATTGAGTTTAATTATCTTTATATTTATTTTTTGGGTAGTTTCTATTAAAACTGAACCCCAGGAAACTTTATGGCCAGTATTGGTTTCTAACCCTTCAATAAATAGAGCTTTATCTGCTAAAAGATATACAGATGGATGTCGTAACTTAACTTATTTACTTAAGTTACGGTGTCCAAAGAACAAAAACAAGTATCAGAAATGTATCAAATATGAAGGGTTAGAAGTAGTTCTTATTTGAAATATTAGGTAATGGTATATACTTCATGATATATCAATTTCACTTGACTGAATAGAAGGATTAGACTAATCCACCCGGTTTAAGTCACAATATCAGTCTTATATATATTAAAACAGTAGCGAAATCCAAATTTCGAATAGATTGAAAGCTATTTGACCATATGAAATGATATTTGGCACAGTGATGACTTAAGTGATTGCGGTTAGTACAAAATTATATTACTTCCTAGGAAATCTATGGGGTCCGATATATCTACAGATAGATGAAAAAAGCACGCGTGCCCTAAATCGAACAAAATTATTAATTTATCAAACATTATTGAGCCCATCCAAAAGATCTTTTGCACAGTGATGACCTAAGTGATTGCGGTTAATACTAAATTTTATTACTTCCTACTTAGTGGAGATATTTCAAATTATTGGCTTCTTTCTTTAAGAAAATCTTTCATTCTTACCCATATCTTATGAGGTTATAAGTAGTATAGTTGATTCAGAATTTTTTATTTTTAAACTGCATGTTTAGAGAAACTTCTGCTATTCTGCAATGCGACAAGGATGTCGAAACTTTGTTTTCATCCGACAAAGCTGATCGGTTAATATTAAATCTATTTTGCTTAAAAATGCTTTGTACTTTGACGGTATTCAATATAAGCCATATTTTCCATATGATGCTTAAAATATTGAGTTTAATTATCTTTATATTTATTTTTTGGGTAGTTTCTATTAAAACTGAACCCCAGGAAACTTTATGGCCAGTATTGGTTTCTAACCCTTCAATAAATAGAGCTTTATCTGCTAAAAGATATACAGATGGATGTCGTAACTTAACTTATTTACTTAAGTTACGGTGTCCAAAGAACAAAAACAAGTATCAGAAATGTATCAAATATGAAGGGTTAGAAGTAGTTCTTATTTGAAATATTAGGTAATGGTATATACTTCATGATATATCAATTTCACTTGACTGAATAGAAGGATTAGACTAATCCACCTGGTTTAAGTCACAATATCAGTCTTATATATATTAAAACAGTAGTAAATCCAAATTTCGAATAGATTGAAAGATATTTGACCATATGAAATGATATTTGGCACAGTGATGACCTAAGTGATTGCGGTTAGAACAAAATTATATTACTTCCTAGGAAATCTATGGGGTCCGATATATCTACAGATAGATGAAAAAAGCACGCGTGCCCTAAATCGAACAAAATTAATAATTTATCAAACATTATTGAGCCCATCCAAAAGATCTTTAGCACAGTGATGACCTAAGTGATTGCGGTTAATACAAAATTATATTACTTCCTAGGAAATCTATGTGGTCTGATATATCTACAGATAGATGAAAAAAGCACGGGTGCCCTAAATCGAACAAAATTATTAATTTATCAAACATTATTGAGCCCATCCAAAAGATCTTTAGCACAAAGATGACCTAAGTGATTGCGGTTAATACAAAATTATATTACTTCCTAAGAAATCTATGGGGTCTGATATATCTACAGATAAATGAAAAAAGCACGGGTGCCCTAAATCGAACATAATTATCAATTTATCAAATATAATTGAGGCCATCCAAAAGATCTTTAGCACAGTGATGACCTAAGTGATTGTGGTTAATACAAAATTATATTACTTCCTTGGAAAATTATGGGGTCCGATATATCTACAGATAGATGAAAAAAGCACGGGTGCCCTAAATCGAACAAAATTATCAATTTATCAAACATTATTGAGCCAATCCAAAAGATCTTTAGCACAGTGATGACCTAAGTGACTGCGGTTAATACAAAATTATATTACTTCCTAGGAAATCTATGGGGTCTGATATATCTACAGATAGATGAAAAAAGCACGGGTGCCCTAAATCAAACAAAATTGTCAATTTATAAGAAAGGATTGAGCCCACCAAAAAGATCTTTGGCACAGAGATCACCTATGGGATTGCGGTTAATTGAACATTATCAAAAATATAAAAATATATATTCAAGCCAGCATACGCAGAGATATATGAATAAAACACGTTGACACAATTTGAACCCAATCAACCTTAAAGGATTCTTTCAGAAGAAAGTTTTGTCTTCTATCAGACCGACAACTTCTTCGATGCATTTGTATAGGATATAATCCTTAACCCTATGGTTCCAATGAAATTAAAACAAAAACTTTGTGTTTATGGACTCCGTAACTTAAATTACTATATCTTTAATATAGGAAATATCTTTTAGTCTAAGCTTGAAATCTATCATTATTAGCTCTACAATTCTTTTTCATGTGATATCAGACTTATTGTCTTAACAACTAAGTCAAATATTACCTCTAATCCTCTTGTATTTCAAAATTTAATCCAAAACATCCTCAATTTGGACTCCGTAACTTAAGTTGCTATATATGAAATATAAAATAAGTGTTAGCTTAAAAACTATTAATCCCAGCTTAGTATTTTTTTAGATTCAACATGATGGCCAGGCTCTAGATATCATTTGTAATTATTGGCACAATTCTTCAAATATTAAAAAAAATACAAGCAAATCTTTAATTTTGGTCTCGAACCCCAAAAATCTGAAATTTATAAAGTGGCATACACAAAATTCTTTTACAACGATCGTTTTAATTTTTTGCATGTGATATCGTACCTTATTGATCTACAACTGAACCAAATATTGACTCTAACCCTTTTATATTTTAAAATCAGATCAAAAACATCCTCAATTTGGACCCCGTAACTTAAATTTGCAAAATTACGCCAAAAATAACTTTATATCGCTTTTTCGTCGGAAAAATTTTTATGACCGAGTTTTCTCACCAATATACACACGCCAGGCTAAAAAAAAAATTAAATTTAAAAAAAAAGTGCAAAAAATGCCAAAAATTGAAAAGTCGTAATTATCTCCCTTTTTCCTTGAATATCGCCATACATGACATATATGTGTCATACAGTCCATATGTATGCCATATGCCCAAAAAAATCAATGTGTATGCCATAGTTCTATAAATAGAACATGATTACCAAAAAAATTAAAATTGAATTTTTTTTAAAAAAAAATATAGGGTTAGGGGTTTTTTTATATTTAGTTGATGTAATCTATTGTAAGTCAATAATTTATTAATACAAAATTGGATTTTTTTTTAAATTCGACTTTTTAAGGCATTTTGAAAAATGGACTCCGTAACTTAAGTTTTTTGGAAAATTTGAAGACCCGTGTTGGGTGTATTCAAGGGACATTAGAATCGAACCAGCACACAATTGGCTATCAATTTTCATCACAAATACCAAAATACACCTAAGCTAGACAAAAATACGCTTTATCACCAAAAAATGTTCATGTATTTAAGTATTTGGCCAGAAATGGTCTAAAGAAGTGACCCCGACATTGAATTTTTTTCAAACTAGGGTTTAGTCTAAAAAGCTGAATTTGGCTCTGAAGCCCCTAATTCGAACATATATCATAAAAGACTTCATTGTGAACAATCTAAACGTGTTTATTTGTAAAAAGACATTCCTCCGGGAAATATTTTTTAGAAAACGTCTCAAAAAAATGAAAAATGAAAAAAAAAATTTGAGGTCAATTTTTCAAAAAGGTTCTTAGGCTTTAATTTTTAATAGAATTTCATATAAGTTCGTTATATAGTACAGTACTATGTCTTCTTTGGAGAAATACATCCTTTGGCTAGCATGATTCACTTATTTCAAGAAAAAATCCCATCAAAAATTGACTTTTAGAAACCATAATATCGAAATTTGATCTGCGCATGCGCGTTAAATAATTTAATTTTTTAAATTATTTTTTATTTATCCAATGCCAAAAATAGTTGCTATTAAGCAGCAAAAAGAATTAGTCCTAACCCCCTACATTTAAAGAGTATAGAAAACACTTTCCGAAAAAGGTCCTAAAATTTTTGGACTCGGTAACTTAAGTTAGGGTTAGCCAAAAAATCCGACATGCAATGGATCAAACTGAAATTGATGAAAAACAGTGCCAGACAGCCTAGTCTGCCGAATAAAAATCAAAAGAGGGGTGAACTACGGAGGTGCCTGCCAAATTTCAAAAAGATTCAAGAAAAAATAAAAATTTTCAGGCCATGTAAAGATGAAGATTGAAAAAATGCCGTTTCAAGAAAAAATCTGAAGATAGGTCGATCTGATGGGTATACCCAACATACCAATTTTTTTTACTCTTTTGCCGATTTACACAAAAATTTACAGGGTTAGCCAAGGGGGTAAACCTTGTTTACCCCTACTATTTAGAGGGGTAAAACCCCGGAGTTTTGATTCTAACCCCATTTTACTTCTCTGCAGGGTTAGAAATGGACTCCGTAACTTAAGTTTTTTGGTAATGCCCCTCCAAAAAATTTTCTATCGATTTATTTCGGGTAAAAAGCTACTAAAACCCTAGTGGGCGTCTAACCCTACCGAATAATGTCGGTTTTGATGACTCTGGATCAATATTTTTCGATTTAGAGCATTTTTAAAAAACTTAAGTTACGGAGTCCACGATTACCCTAATTAGGGTTAGGGTTAGGGTTAGGGTTAGGGTTAGGGTTAGGGTTAGGGTTAGGGTTAGGGTTAGGGTTAGGGTTAGGGTTAGGGTTAGGGTTAGGGTTAGGGTTAGGGTTAGGGTTAGGGTTAGGGTTAGGGTTAGGGTTAGGGTTAGGGTTAGGGTTAGGGTTAGGGTTAGGGTTAGGGTTAGGGTTAGGGTTAGGGTTAGGGTTAGGGTTAGGGTTAGGGTTAGGGTTAGGGTTAGGGTTAGGGTTAGGGTTAGGGTTAGGGTTAGGGTTAGGGTTAGGGTTAGGGTTAGGGTTAGGGTTAGGGTTAGGGTTAGGGTTAGGGTTAGGGTTAGGGTTAGGGTTAGGGTTAGGGTTAGGGTTAGGGTTAGGGTTAGGGTTAGGGTTAGGGTTAGGGTTAGGGTTAGGGTTAGGGTTAGGGTTAGGGTTAGGGTTAGGGTTAGGGTTAGGGTTAGGGTTAGGGTTAGGGTTAGGGTTAGGGTTAGGGTTAGGGTTAGGGTTAGGGTTAGGGTTAGGGTTAGGGTTAGGGTTAGGGTTAGGGTTAGGGTTAGGGTTAGGGTTAGGGTTAGGGTTAGGGTTAGGGTTAGGGTTAGGGTTAGGGTTAGGGTTAGGGTTAGGGTTAGGGTTAGGGTTAGGGTTAGGGTTAGGGTTAGGGTTAGGGTTAGGGTTAGGGTTAGGGTTAGGGTTAGGGTTAGGGTTAGGGTTAGGGTTAGGGTTAGGGTTAGGGTTAGGGTTAGGGTTAGGGTTAGGGTTAGGGTTAGGGTTAGGGTTAGGGTTAGGGTTAGGGTTAGGGTTAGGGTTAGGGTTAGGGTTAGGGTTAGGGTTAGGGTTAGGGTTAGGGTTAGGGTTAGGGTTAGGGTTAGGGTTAGGGTTAGGGTTAGGGTTAGGGTTAGGGTTAGGGTTAGGGTTAGGGTTAGGGTTAGGGTTAGGGTTAGGGTTAGGGTTAGGGTTAGGGTTAGGGTTAGGGTTAGGGTTAGGGTTAGGGTTAGGGTTAGGGTTAGGGTTAGGGTTAGGGTTAGGGTTAGGGTTAGGGTTAGGGTTAGGGTTAGGGTTAGGGTTAGGGTTAGGGTTAGGGTTAGGGTTAGGGTTAGGGTTAGGGTTAGGGTTAGGGTTAGGGTTAGGGTTAGGGTTAGGGTTAGGGTTAGGGTTAGGGTTAGGGTTAGGGTTAGGGTTAGGGTTAGGGTTAGGGTTAGGGTTAGGGTTAGGGTTAGGGTTAGGGTTAGGGTTAGGGTTAGGGTTAGGGTTAGGGTTAGGGTTAGGGTTAGGGTTAGGGTTAGGGTTAGGGTTAGGGTTAGGGTTAGGGTTAGGGTTAGGGTTAGGGTTAGGGTTAGGGTTAGGGTTAGGGTTAGGGTTAGGGTTAGGGTTAGGGTTAGGGTTAGGGTTAGGGTTAGGGTTAGGGTTAGGGTTAGGGTTAGGGTTAGGGTTAGGGTTAGGGTTAGGGTTAGGGTTAGGGTTAGGGTTAGGGTTAGGGTTAGGGTTAGGGTTAGGGTTAGGGTTAGGGTTAGGGTTAGGGTTAGGGTTAGGGTTAGGGTTAGGGTTAGGGTTAGGGTTAGGGTTAGGGTTAGGGTTAGGGTTAGGGTTAGGGTTAGGGTTAGGGTTAGGGTTAGGGTTAGGGTTAGGGTTAGGGTTAGGGTTAGGGTTAGGGTTAGGGTTAGGGTTAGGGTTAGGGTTAGGGTTAGGGTTAGGGTTAGGGTTAGGGTTAGGGTTAGGGTTAGGGTTAGGGTTAGGGTTAGGGTTAGGGTTAGGGTTAGGGTTAGGGTTAGGGTTAGGGTTAGGGTTAGGGTTAGGGTTAGGGTTAGGGTTAGGGTTAGGGTTAGGGTTAGGGTTAGGGTTAGGGTTAGGGTTAGGGTTAGGGTTAGGGTTAGGGTTAGGGTTAGGGTTAGGGTTAGGGTTAGGGTTAGGGTTAGGGTTAGGGTTAGGGTTAGGGTTAGGGTTAGGGTTAGGGTTAGGGTTAGGGTTAGGGTTAGGGTTAGGGTTAGGGTTAGGGTTAGGGTTAGGGTTAGGGTTAGGGTTAGGGTTAGGGTTAGGGTTAGGGTTAGGGTTAGGGTTAGGGTTAGGGTTAGGGTTAGGGTTAGGGTTAGGGTTAGGGTTAGGGTTAGGGTTAGGGTTAGGGTTAGGGTTAGGGTTAGGGTTAGGGTTAGGGTTAGGGTTAGGGTTAGGGTTAGGGTTAGGGTTAGGGTTAGGGTTAGGGTTAGGGTTAGGGTTAGGGTTAGGGTTAGGGTTAGGGTTAGGGTTAGGGTTAGGGTTAGGGTTAGGGTTAGGGTTAGGGTTAGGGTTAGGGTTAGGGTTAGGGTTAGGGTTAGGGTTAGGGTTAGGGTTAGGGTTAGGGTTAGGGTTAGGGTTAGGGTTAGGGTTAGGGTTAGGGTTAGGGTTAGGGTTAGGGTTAGGGTTAGGGTTAGGGTTAGGGTTAGGGTTAGGGTTAGGGTTAGGGTTAGGGTTAGGGTTAGGGTTAGGGTTAGGGTTAGGGTTAGGGTTAGGGTTAGGGTTAGGGTTAGGGTTAGGGTTAGGGTTAGGGTTAGGGTTAGGGTTAGGGTTAGGGTTAGGGTTAGGGTTAGGGTTAGGGTTAGGGTTAGGGTTAGGGTTAGGGTTAGGGTTAGGGTTAGGGTTAGGGTTAGGGTTAGGGTTAGGGTTAGGGTTAGGGTTAGGGTTAGGGTTAGGGTTAGGGTTAGGGTTAGGGTTAGGGTTAGGGTTAGGGTTAGGGTTAGGGTTAGGGTTAGGGTTAGGGTTAGGGTTAGGGTTAGGGTTAGGGTTAGGGTTAGGGTTAGGGTTAGGGTTAGGGTTAGGGTTAGGGTTAGGGTTAGGGTTAGGGTTAGGGTTAGGGTTAGGGTTAGGGTTAGGGTTAGGGTTAGGGTTAGGGTTAGGGTTAGGGTTAGGGTTAGGGTTAGGGTTAGGGTTAGGGTTAGGGTTAGGGTTAGGGTTAGGGTTAGGGTTAGGGTTAGGGTTAGGGTTAGGGTTAGGGTTAGGGTTAGGGTTAGGGTTAGGGTTAGGGTTAGGGTTAGGGTTAGGGTTAGGGTTAGGGTTAGGGTTAGGGTTAGGGTTAGGGTTAGGGTTAGGGTTAGGGTTAGGGTTAGGGTTAGGGTTAGGGTTAGGGTTAGGGTTAGGGTTAGGGTTAGGGTTAGGGTTAGGGTTAGGGTTAGGGTTAGGGTTAGGGTTAGGGTTAGGGTTAGGGTTAGGGTTAGGGTTAGGGTTAGGGTTAGGGTTAGGGTTAGGGTTAGGGTTAGGGTTAGGGTTAGGGTTAGGGTTAGGGTTAGGGTTAGGGTTAGGGTTAGGGTTAGGGTTAGGGTTAGGGTTAGGGTTAGGGTTAGGGTTAGGGTTAGGGTTAGGGTTAGGGTTAGGGTTAGGGTTAGGGTTAGGGTTAGGGTTAGGGTTAGGGTTAGGGTTAGGGTTAGGGTTAGGGTTAGGGTTAGGGTTAGGGTTAGGGTTAGGGTTAGGGTTAGGGTTAGGGTTAGGGTTAGGGTTAGGGTTAGGGTTAGGGTTAGGGTTAGGGTTAGGGTTAGGGTTAGGGTTAGGGTTAGGGTTAGGGTTAGGGTTAGGGTTAGGGTTAGGGTTAGGGTTAGGGTTAGGGTTAGGGTTAGGGTTAGGGTTAGGGTTAGGGTTAGGGTTAGGGTTAGGGTTAGGGTTAGGGTTAGGGTTAGGGTTAGGGTTAGGGTTAGGGTTAGGGTTAGGGTTAGGGTTAGGGTTAGGGTTAGGGTTAGGGTTAGGGTTAGGGTTAGGGTTAGGGTTAGGGTTAGGGTTAGGGTTAGGGTTAGGGTTAGGGTTAGGGTTAGGGTTAGGGTTAGGGTTAGGGTTAGGGTTAGGGTTAGGGTTAGGGTTAGGGTTAGGGTTAGGGTTAGGGTTAGGGTTAGGGTTAGG